>JAFBJR010000153.1:859662-1147248 GCA_016785285.1 Brachirus orientalis
GTCCGTCCGTCCGTCCGTCCGTCCGTCTGTCTGTCTGTCCATTTGCCGTATCAAAGATATTGTCTAAAATATATACCGCTGCTTCAGAGTAAACAAACTAATTTTAATTTTTTAAAAATGTAAATCAAAAACGTTTTTATTTTATTAAGAAAAACACTAAAACAGATTAATTGATTATCAGGATATTTAATTTATCTAGTAAGAGAGTAATTGTCCATTTTGCAGTGCTAACCCGAAACTGTTCGTTGACTTTAATGGGCCCTTTTTGACATGGTGTAGCATGTTTGGCAGTTCCTTCAAATCAGCACAGTGTCCAACATTTACCCTGAAACTGTTAGAGCTAAATGGACCTTATGTATCATTCATTTGATTATTTTAAACTTGTGATTTTACTGTGACCTGTCAAAATGGCTGCTGTCAGAAATCAAATCAAACCACTGCATATCAAGTTATAATGAGTTACTTCTACATGTTTTTCAGGTAATACAATAATTTAGCATCATAAATATGTTTTTACTGTGACCTGACATAAATTTTCCTGATGTAATAAACCAATTTTCGAAACAATTGGCTCCAGTAGTTCAGTGCTTCACAAAAGCTTCACTACCAGCGGACATAAAACACACACAGAAAAAGAAAGAAGAATGAACAGAGTGAGCACTCCTGCTTCTCTATAGACAGTCTTTGAGCAGACGCGAACCAATCACAGCTCGCGTTTGTCTGTGTTGGAGGAAGTAGCTCCAGCGTGAGCTAGCGTTAGCCACCTAGCTGCCTCGTATTTCCACTCTAAAACACTAGTACAACTACGTAGGCGTACTTTTTTTTAAAACGAGTATGAACTGGTGTGGTTAGTTGTCGCTCGTCGTAGTAAAGTTAGTTGACTTGCAGTTAAGTTTTGTCATGTTAGACACATGCGAGCCTCGCTAATGTCAACATCCTGGGGGAAGTAGAGTTGTTGTGGAGCAGAGGCTGCTCAGGTACTGACTGCTCTCTGTTCTGTCTCCGTCCATGTTCACCCGTTCACTTACAGACACGTTCACTTTATTATGTCTGTATTAATGCAGTACAAGACACAGTGTGTATGATGTTTACAAAGCAAACACCCCGAGAAAGCAAACGCCTTTAAAAAACAACAACAACAAAACCGAAAGAGCTTTTTGCCGATATCTGATATGCCGATATATTGGGAATACTTGGGCCAATAACTGATACTAACTTATACGTCTTTATTTTTGCCCTACTGCAGAGGTCAATAAGTCTCATCTGTAGTGAAATTAACATATTTTACATACTCGTTTTGCAGAAGATGTAGATGTAACAGTGCTTCATTGTGCAAAATAAATAAGCATAAAAATAGAAGAGCTTTAGATTGTGCTAGCGTAGAAATCAGTATTCAGTCTACCCTATTAGTCATATTGGTGGATCTTGGCATGGTTTCCAATATCCAGTAATACATTTGAAAGCCAATTGCTGCCGACACTGATATCGCGCCAATATATATATTGAAATAAATTAATAAATTGTGTCCCAGAATATTTGTGTCTATGTTGTCCATGTTTTGTGTACATTTACTGTTTCTTTGTTTCACCTGTCTCTGGAGCATTGATTTAAATTAGCTTTCTTACTATAATTCCTCATGTTTTACGCCTTGTGTCTTGTGTTGTTTTACGCCTTGTGTGCTGTTCCTATTAAATAAAGCGTTCATTACTATATAGTTTTCAAACAGCATAAAGGTACTGTATATGTAAATCGGAGGATTACAGTGTGTTATAAAGACCTGACTTGTCCCGCAGGAGCTTCATCATGAAGACCAACAAATCATACAAGCTCGTTCTCCACAAGAAGGGCTTTGGTGGAAGCGGTCAGTGAGAATTTGATATTTTAAGAATTCCATTTTTCTCTTTTTTAAAAGGTTTTAATTAAGGACTTTTCCTTTTGAGCAGATGATGAGCTGGTCGTGAACCCAAAAGTCTTCCCTCAAGTCAGTTTACGGGACATAATTGAGATTGCACACCCCACAGATGAATACAGGTGAGTGTTACTCACGTATACACTCTTAAACAGGTGTGTTTCAGTCAGTTTGTTTTCTGCTGCTGAGGCAATAATCTGTGATTGTCTGCTTTGAAATTCACAGTCCGCTCCTGCTGCAAGTGAAGAGTCTGAAAGAGGATCTACAGAAAGGTAAGTGACCCAACACTGTGTAGCAGCAGGTTTGTGGGACCCGACAGGAGATTTTGTTTGGATCCCCAAAAAATTTGCAGTGAAGTTTCAATTCATTTCGGATGTGATTCGGATGTGATTTATTCAGTTTACAAATTCAAAATGGCTCTGAATTAGTCACTACATTATGAAAAAATTGCTTGATTTATAGTGTGATTTGCCATTTTTAAAATGCGGGTTAACACATAGACAGTTTGGGAAACTCTTGGTTTATTGTGTCTTTTATGTTAACTGATTTTGTGATTGGTCAAAAGCTTCAAAGGCTATAAAACTGTAATTTTCTCAAACACAACTTGATTTACATTATGCTACAAGGTTATTATGGGATTGTTGATCAATAATACCAAGGAAACACTGTCTACATTACCTAAAATATCACAATCATGCACTTATCCTAGCTTTATGACACCTATAATGTTCTTTGTGCATAAGCGTTGTGTACATTCAACAAAATTGTCTCTTTCCAGGCTTTAGTTTGTGATTTTAATAGTCAAAACATAGTTATTAGAACTGTTTTTATATTGAATCAATTAGAAAGTGTAAAGTGGTTGCCCTGTCTCTTCACCACCTTATGAAAAATGGATATTATACATCTATTCAGAGACAATCAGCGTGGACCAGACTGTAGCACAGGCTTTCAAACTCCGTGCATACCAGGATGTCATTATTAACATCGTAGACCCAAAGGTATGTTCTCTGTGAAACCACTGCAGCTGCTCAGCACTCATCACTGACTGCAAAGCTACTAAACACACAGTTATGTCCTTGCAGGATGTAACTTTGGACTTGGTGGAGCTGACTTTTAAGGACCAGTATATTGGCAGAGGAGACATGTGGAGACTGAAGAAGAGTCTGGTAAGTCATGAGAACGTTCATGGTATCTGCACATGAGGATGTAACTGTGTGATGTTACTGTATGAAATCTTTGTTCCAGGTGACCACGTGTGCATATGTGACACAGAAAGTGGAGTTTGCTGGAATCAGGTACTGAACATTGTCTTCATTCCTTTCTGAATAGATACATTAAGAAATGTTCCAATGTGGAATAAATAGACATCTTTATAATTTCTTGCAGTTTCTGGTGACCTTCACACAGCAAGAAGGTCACCAGTTTGACACCCAATTCACCTATTTGTCTTTCTGTGAGGAGTAAGTCCAAAAAAACTGCAGTTTGATGGTTGGTTAATTGGAAACAATACATTGTGAGTTTGAGAGTAAATCATTTTTAGTTTCTGTATGTTGGGCCTGTGATGGACTGGCCACCTGTCCAGGGTGTACCTCATCTTTCACTCTATGTCAACTGGGATTCGCTCCAGCCGTTCGTGACCCTCAAGTGATGTATAAAGTGGTAGAGAATGAGTAAGTGAGTGAAAGGCATGGAGGATACTAATGATGCTTTCACATCTCCAGAGCCCAGGCCAGTGAACTTTGGGTGAAGGGAGAGAAAGTGACCTGTGGATACATCAGTGAAGACACCAGAGTGAGTCTCTACCTACCTACCTACCTACCTACCTACCTACCTACCTACCTACCTACCTACCTACCTACCTACCTACCTACTATTTCCCTACCAGCATCCTACCTTCCTACCTATCTCCCTTCTACCTACCTACCAACCTTACTACCTATCTATATCACATGATCTCATGACACAGGTGGTGTTCAGATCCACATCTGCAATGGTCTACATCTTCATCCAGATGAGCTGTGAGATGTGGGACTTTGACATCTATGGTAAGTTGTTCCTTGACTCTGTGAGCAGACATAATCTGATGAGAGAGATACAGTATAGGTTCTGGTGTTGACCTGCAGCTCTACTTGAATGTGTTTGTCTCAGGTGATCTATACTTTGAGAAAGCTGTAAACGGGTTTCTCGCCGACCTTTTTGCTAAATGGAAGGTTTGTGGTTTTTATTTTATCTACCAAATGTTGCTTTTGTTTAACAGTATTCATGGTTTATCGTTGCAAACAAAGTAAAATTTAATGTTACTACAGGAAAAGAACTGCAGCCATGAGGTGACAGTTGTCCTCTTCTCACGGACGTTCTACAATGCTAAAAGTATAGGTGAGTCTTCTGTCTGTATGATAACAATGGTACAAAAGAACTTCAACCTCATGTGAGTTTGTTTTCCTCAGATGAATTTCCTGAGTTTCTGCGAAGCTCCATCAGACAGGATCATGAGGGGCGTTTTTATGAAGACTTCTACAGGTAGGGTTTCTGACATAGTGTTGCTAAGTTGTACCTCAGTAGAAGCACAGACAGGATAGTGATCGTGGTTGGTGACTGAACTGTTTTCTGGTCAGGGTTGTGGCTCAGAATGAGAGACGTGATGAGTGGATGTCTTTGCTGGTCACCATCAAGAAGCTTTTTATCCAGTATCCTGTCCTGGTGCGACTGAAAGAAGCAGGTAATAAGCAACTTGAGTCTCTTACTGACTGATGGATGTTTGAATCTGACACCTTTTGCAGTATAAATACTGAGTTTATTATATTTTTCTCATGTCAGATGGTTTTCCTGTGGGTTATAACTCAACTGCTGCTCAAGGAAACTACCTGGAGGCCATTAACCTTTCATTTAATGGTACGTATGTTAAGGTTTACACTGGGCATGTATGGATCAAACAAAAATGAGAGCGGAAGCCATGTTGAAAATAATCAAGTGCACAGGATTTATTTACAAAAATACAAAAACCAAAACTATTTGAGCCAACAGAAAACTAAAAGCGAGGAGACTGACAGGCGGACTTGGCGAGGATCTCCCGGGAAAAACTAGAAAAAAGGGGAAAAAGCTAAGTATTAAAAAACGGAGCAAAAAGGACATTCGTAAGAGCACATCTGAGTAAGAACTGGAGTGTTAGAGTACCGGGTAGCAAGTGAGACACGCTGACACCTGCTGCAAGAAGGAGCCAGCTCATAAAGGCAAGGAGAAAATCAGGGAAATGGGCAACCCTTACACAACTGTAAGGGAGGAGCTCCACCCAGCAGCCTGGTCAAGCAGGCAGCAGCCTGGGCTCCACCCAGCAGCCTGGTCAAGTCTCCTGAAAAAACAAAGCAAAGACAAGGTTGCACAGGAAAAGGTCAACTTAACAAAATAAAAGGCAGGAAACAGAGAAACCAGACCCTGACAACGTACCCGACCCAAATTCCAAAGGAAGATTGTCCTCTAAACCGGTGATTACTAAAGGTTGGGTCAAGACCAACAGATGGGTTGCAGATTTGTTTGGGCCCCCAAACTAATTAGAAGAATTTTCCCAACCATTAAGGTCAGGCTGTAAATTAGTCGGGACATTCTACATAAATTTGCTCTTGTGATTTGGGTCACGATAATTTGCTTTAAAAATGTGGGTCCTCATGTAGAAAAATTTTGAAACACTACTCTAAACCGCTGTTGTCAGGTTTATTTAAGTAAAGCCTGGTTCATACATTCCATATTCCATGTCTGGAGACCTTTCCATATGGCCTGTGTCTCATTCATACTAAAAAAAAAGGTCAGCATCAGTCTACAGTTCCACACGTGAACTCAATCTCAAATTCCATTTCAGTAGCGTTGAGTTCCCACCACAAGTTCCCTCCCACTTGTTTTGTCCTTGTTTTATTTGAGCGATGAGTTGAGCACGTATGGGTAGCAAGCTTCCATGGTTACCATCTTCTTCTTTGTGTCTCTTGTCCAAAACAAAATGGCACCACCAGCTGAACTGGACACTACAAGTATGCTCAGTCACAGATCTCTGCAGACACAGAGATATGGAAAGTACGATCATACATCATTGTTACCAATTTTTAGGTTTGTATGTTCTATTTGTGTGACCAGTATGTGGTATTTCTCCTCCCACAATCAAAAAACAAGCAGATTGGGTTGAGGTTAAATGAAGACTCTTGAATGTGTGAATTTTAGTGTAAATTATTGTTTTTCACTTCATGTTTTTCTTGTAAGAGGCTTGTCCCTGAACTGTCACTTTAAGACATTCTGTCACTGTCTCCTACAGTATTTGACAAGCATTACATCAACCGAAACTTTGACCGCACCGGACAGATGTCAGTTGTCATTACACCCGGGGTAGGAGTGTTTGAAGTGGACCGCCTGTTGATGATTCTCACCAAACAGCGAATGATTGACAACGGTGAGTGTGAAACACAAAATAAAAGGATCATTGTTTGAATTTAAATTATGTTAGGTGACATGTACTTTCCCTCTCCAGGTATTGGTGTAGACTTGGTCTGTATGGGGGAGCAGCCATTGCATGCAGTACCACTTTTCAAGGTAACAGCCTGTATTGACTCTCAGTTAATGTTGTGGTCAACGTGAAAATATCAGAAGCCATTTTTAGTTGGTTTAAATGACTTGGTTTTTATGACTCCATGGTTTTGGTAGCATGAAGCGACAACAAGGCTTTGGGTAATATTTTCACATCTTTGATATGAAGTGGCCAGGGTTTGAAGCAACGATCTCCCACTCCAGATGGCTTAACAGTGAATTCAAACATGTTATTCTCTGAAATGTCTGAAAGTCTGGGTCTGCACAGTGTCAGGGCCCATCCAAAAATGTCCAGAGCAGCATTTGCTGCATAACATGTCTGCACATTTAAGCAGCTGATCAGTGTTTGGATCAGGTCATATACAGCACGTGTTTGTTAGTGATGCTTTTTGTCTTTCCCTCTGTAGCTCCACAACAGATCAACAGCTGGAGACTCTCGTGTGGGAGACGACTATAATCTGCCTCACTGGATCAATCACAGGCAAGACAGCACCATAAAAAGCACACGCTATTACAAACTGTATGTGAAGGTCTTTAATGAACTGACCTTTCTCTTCAATACTCACAGCTTCTACACTTCCAAAAGTCTCAACTCTTGTAGCTCCTTCACTCCCAGAATCAAACTGGCCGGTCGTAAGGTACATTCACATTTTATAGCACTTAAAAACATTTTTTCTGTGTTTTAATCTAATTTAAATTTTAATTACTTCTAGATTCATGCAGAAAAGTTCAAGAACAGCAAAGACCACAGTGAGTTTGATACTTTGTCTCGCTGACACATTTTTAATGTCTTAAAGCATCAATTAATTTCTCTCCAACTTTTCTCATGTTGACCTCTTTCAGCTCTCTGTGCTCCAAAGGACTCTGACAACAGCCTGCCCATACAGGTGGACTATGATGCCTATGACGCTCAGGTGTTCAGACTGCCTGGTCCTTCACGATTTCAGAGGAGCACCAACATCAGGTATCTACATTCGTGGAGAGATCTGTCCTGTCAGTGGAGCTTCATTCTCAATTGAACGACACCGACTGCGTTTCTTTCAGAATGGGCCGAGACAAAGAGATAAGTGGAAGGAAGAGCTGGGGCTCAGTGGAAGTTAGTGCAGGCATTGGGGCGTCACCTCCCGTGTGCTCTGGAGGTCCTGAAGAGCAGCGCAGCCTGGCCTCTGATGATAGTTTGGGGCCAGTGTCCAACATGCTGCTCATACCTCGCATGCCTCCAGCCCATTATGAAGTCAGCAGTTCTCTGGGATACACCAGCACCCGAGGTAAACTCCAGGTTTACTGTGATGTGGGTAGACAAGCACAAAGCACGGCAGCAATGCACATGCAACTCATCCAGTGTGAACCAGGCCACAATGATCTGTTATGGTTTTGTATGTGTGTGAGTTCTATACAAATAAAGTTTAATTGGTTGATTAAATTTGACCTGTGTAGCTGACATGATAAACTGATCTCTTCATGCTATTTGTTCAGAGTTGTTGGAGAAGATGATGGACTCTCAGCGTGAATCTAGTGCCCCTGGCAGGTTTACTGTGGGAAGTGCCGAGTCGACGCTGCACGTCCGGCCAGGAGGTTACACTCCTCAGAGAGCTCTGATAAACCCCTTCACTCCATCCAGGATGCCCATGAAGCTCACCTCCAACCGCAGGCGCTGGATGCACACCTTTCCTGTTGGTGAGACACACACAACTGCACACAGGCACAGATGTTCACACAGCTATCCTTTTAAGGGCTCTAATTGACTATGCTGCTATTTAATTGAGTATTTAGATTATTTGAAAGACTATTTTTTACTATTTCCAAAAGTGAACCCTGTGTAAAACACAGCAGAGGCCCTGCAGCAGTTTAGTTTTGCCAACTGAAAAAAACGTCATTGTGTTCGCTAACAGTGCAGGGGTCTATCTTCAGGTCCATCTGGAGAGGCAATCCAGATCCATCACCAGACCAGACAGAACATGGCGGAGCTGCAGGGAAGCCAGCAGAGAGATCCTGCCCACACCTCTGCTGAGCTGCTGGAGCTGGCTTATCAAGAGGCCACTGGAAGGTTCCACACAGCAATCATTTCCTTCATAAATACTCAGACCACAACACCCATTGTAATGTGAATGTTTATTGTATGTATCTTTATTTAAGGCGAACAAACTCTCGACAAGCTGGAGAGAACAGCCTTTACATCGGTGGAGCAGTGGACGAGTTCACTGGAAGCCCAGGGAGCAACAACAGTGGTGATACATCTACTTTTCTAACTTTAGAAAAGGACACTTTTATTTTCCTGCACTGCTTCTTTTTCCTCTGCTCTGTCTTTAATTCCGGTCTGTGCACAGGAACCCTGACTAACCACGGCTCCTCATTTGAAGATGTTTCCTTCATAGGATCTGATCCAAGTGAGTCCATCTTGCCCAAAAAGAAAGAGTCGATAAGTCACAGACATTGTCACACAGCCATACATCAGGATCAGGCTGATTTTCTTCATCACTTAATGCATGATGTAAATAATAATAAGCCTTTAGAGGTGTGTGTTTACTCTCACCTGTGAGGGCTTATTCAGCTTCAGCAGGCAGGTTTCTCCAGCAGATGTCTGTCTCCCAGGGTGGCAGGTATAAAAGACTCTTACAGATCATGTGGTCTGGAGTTACTCTTCTCTTCCTCTTCCTCTCCCTCTCCCTCTGTATCCTCTTTTTTTCTAGAGTCTTTCCTCTCTCTTTCTCTGGGCCTCCTCCTGTTGATCTGTAACTTAATTATATTGATTATATATTATTTATCAGGCCTTCAGATCCTCCTAAATAACATCATAATTTTCCTACAACCTCGCCTGTTTCTGGTGTGCGTGTCTCTTCCTGCATGGCAGCGTGCATATCTTGATTTGACTGTAAATATGCGCTTACTCTACTTCTTTACACTATCTTGAGTTGAGTTTTGCTCACCATGTGAATGTTTGCATGATGGAACATCTCTGCCTAGATACACCCAGTCACTCTCTTTGTTGAGCTCAGAAAATACTTCCCACTTGCTTCTCCATGATGCTGATCACAGATCTGACTGTCACAGAGCCACAATCTGCATGTTTGATCACTGCTGCACAACCACAGCCCCCCCCCAGGAATCACCAGCAGGGGGAGATGAGGCCAGTACAATAACACTTGTGTTTTTTCCCCCTCTCTTCTACTTTCTTTTTTTGTGTCATGTTTGCATCTTCCCTCCCCTCCATCCTCTCTACTCCACTCTTTTCCTCTCTTACCCCTCCACTGTGCTCCCCTGCCTCCCACACACATGTACCACTCCACACTGGGTACATGCACTTGTCTTTGCTGTGGGCATTTGTTTGTGTGTTTGCGTGTTTGTGTGCTTGGTGTGGGTGCTCCTGAAGCCCTGCTGCTGTCTGCGCCCCCGACAGTGCCCAGCTTCTGCTGCACGGTTGGGGTGGACTGGAAGTCTCTGACCACCCCGGCCTGTCTGCCTCTTACCACTGACTACTTCCCTGAACGTCAGGCGCTGCAGAACGACTACACCGAGGGCTGCTACGACCTGTTGCCGCACAGTGACCTGGAGAGGTAGACAATATCCCGTCTTTCACCTTTTAAAAATTATATTTTTTTATATGTGGTGGACAAAATGTAGCTTGCAGACATCACTAAAGTATGCACTTATTTGGTTATATTTACGTTAATTAAATGTTTAGCACTGCATTATACAGCACTACGTCCTGAGCATGAGTAAAAGCTTAATTAACACAAATTTACACATTTATTTATTATATACATCTTCTAAATGCATCTGGACACATCCTCAGTGAAATTTCCTGGGGTCTTCAGATGTTTTGGGTCATTTACCAATCATACACCCTTATCCACTCGACCTAACTGGGGTCACCCACCCATGGCTCTTCTTGCCGGATCCACCGCCACCTTAACGCAACCTCTGCTAATTGGGTGACCCATCTTGCTGTAGGCTGTGCAGAGGGACTACCAATAAATCCTCTGCATTTCTATGGGTTTGTGCTTTGCCCACCACTCATTGCTCCATTATTCTTCCACTAGCTCAGCATATCTCGTCCTCCCATTAGCCTCCTCCATGCAGTAAAACAGTGGGTCTAAGAGGATGATCTTATTGGTTTCCGAGATCAGAAGCATATCTGGTTGTTGCGTAGTCCTGGTGATGTGTATGTGTACATAAAGTCATTAAAACTGTTTCTCTTCTCAACTTGCCTCTACACAGAGCACAGTTGCCTCCTACAAACCTAAAATCCTGTGCTATCCCTTAAAACAAGCCTGCTGTGTTTTTATATTTGTGTATCTCCATCAGGCGAGAGGATGAAGGTCCAGTGATGAGTGCTTCTCAGGTGTTTGAGGAGTTTATTTGTCAGAGGTTGATGCAGGGTTACCAGATCATCGTCCAGCCCAGTAACAGGAAACCAAAGGCTGCTGTAGCCACGCCTCTTGGCAGCAGCCCTCTTTACTCTAGAGGTAAGTCAACTAACGGTGTATCTCTACAGACTGTGCAGCTTATTTACGCGAATCACTTGGTTTATTACATTTGTCCAGTAGAGGAAGACTGATTAATCTGGCCAATATTGGCCTTTTTTTTAAATAATTGACATTGGCCAAAGCAAGCAGGGTTTTTGCTCACTTGCATTCTCTTGCTACATAACTCTTCTTCAGGTCTGGTCTCTCTACGTCGGGCAGAGGAGGAGGAGACGGTCTACTGGCTCAGTATGGGTCGTACCTTCCATAAAGTTTGTCTCAGAGACAAAATAATCACTGTGACTCGCTACCTGCCAAAGTGAGTACACCTCAGTCTTATAAACACTTTCATCTCAGTTCTTTCTGCTCACTTTCTTAACTTCATGTTAGTGTGACAACACTGTAAAGAGGTAAACACAGTTTCTGCTGTATAGTAATAATAATAATGATATAGTGTTTATATAGTGGATTGGATTGGTTTCTCTAAACAGTAAAGCAATGAATAATTCTTATACAAAGCAAATAAAATAGTTAAAAGTTTTGTGTTTGGAGGCTGCTTCTTTTATAGATAATATAGACATACCCCTGCAACCACACAGTGTCCACTTTCTAATACATACAGTGCTTTATTGTCTATTTAACTCGAGATGGACCCATGATTTACAAAATGGATGCCATGCTGTGTTAAAGAAAACCTGAATCTATTGATAAAGATCTTTGACTCCTCAGAAAAATGTTTAGTGACATTATAAAGTAGGTGGAGTCGGTCCCTAATGGTCATTCAACAGTATACAGGTTCTAGGTGCTGCATAGCTTAGTTGGTAGAGGGCCGATGGGCCAACAACCCTGTCCACTGACCCGCATTTAATTCCACATGTTGTGTGTCTTTCCCCATTTCATTCTATAATGTCAATAAAAACTAAATGCCCTTAAAAAATAATTTAAATAAGAGATAATACTGGTTTCGTACGTTTCCACATTAGCCTCCCCTTCTGGACCATTTTAATATTCAGTCTATGGTTATGGATAGACAATTCGAGCTAGTACCAAGAAGTTGTTACACAGATAAGTGCTGCTGAGTCTCAGATTGTGCTGAAACATACTAACAATGACCACATGTGTGTGATTCAGGTACCCTTACGAGTCAGCCCAGATCCAGTACAGTTATAGCTTGTGTCCTCCACACTGTGATGCTCAGTTTGTGTCCTGTTGGGTGGAATTCGGCCACGAGAGACTGGAAGAATACAAGTGGAACTACCTGGACCAGTACATCTGCTCTGCTGGCTCTGAGGATTTCAGGTAAACACACATGCATCGACGTGGTGCTCTAGTCTTGAATTATTCTTCATTATATACAGGATATAATTGTAGGTATTACATGGTACGTGGTCTTGATTTGTTCTGCCTCAACAGTTTGATTGACTCTCTGAAGTTCTGGAGGACTCGTTTCCTCCTCCTGCCGGCTGGGGGAGCTCGGCGGGTGGCAGATGGTGAGGGCCACTGGGACGTTTATGGGGAGGGAGCAGGTGCTGGTGTGGGCAGCAGTGGGGAGTGGGTGCTGCTGGATGGTTTCATCCGCTTTCTGGAAGGTCTCAACCGCATTCGGCGACGCCACCGCTCCGATAGGATCATCAGAGTGAGCTCCCCTTGATTTTTTGCATCAGTGCTGACTTTAATGTTCCGTACAAACAGTGATGTTCAACTGCCTTGGTCCCCACTAAAGAGGAAATAAATGTATGAGTGTGTTTGGTTCCTCCAGCAGACACACACCAAGCATTTTAGAACAGAGAATGTTGCTGAATTATACATTATTTGAAACCACGTTTTGACAAAGTCAGAAGCGATACTGTATTTTCATCTTACTCAGACTTTAAGTGTCTTGCCAATGGATACACTGGCATATATGTGGTGTGAGAATCAACTTTCAGACTTTCAGAGATCCATGAAGTAAATTCTGGCACGTGTCTTTTCCATATTGTCCCACAGCCAAAGGGCACACCAATGAAAGGACTGCAGGTTACAAATCCTCTCCCTTCATATCTCTCGGAGCCTGTTCCTCCCCCGCAAGGCAAGAAAGGCACATCGGCTCTGTCGGCTCTGCTGGAGATGGAGCAGAATCAGAAGTGAGCTTCTCAGAGACTGCAGGAAAACACGTTAACATGAATGAATCTCAATCTTCACTGTGTTCCTTCTGCTTTCTCTCAGGACACTGGAGGAGCAGCAGCAGCAGCAGCAGCAGATGAAGACCACAGCAGCTGTCAATGACCCTGTTGCCTCAGCTCCAACATGCATAGACAGTCCCCGAAAGGTGAGCGTCTTCTCTTTGTGTGGATCAGGATGAGGTTCTTCTTCGGTTCGTCTTTGTTCGGCTTTTGTTGGCACATCTGAGTTAACTGAAACCAGCAGCAGCTTCTTTGATTAAGTGTTTTTCTTTTGCCAGTTCTTCACTTTGAGGCTTTTACTGATTGTTTTCCCGTCTATCATCTGCGCTGTTCCCTGTGCCTGTGCTCTGTTCCTGGTTTTTGGGTGTTTGATCCTGGGGTATGTTCTTTGTGTATACTGACAGGATACTGCCTTTATTTTGGATTTTATACGTAGTCCACGCTCCACCTACATCTATCACTCTCAGGTCAGTTCTGAGGTCGCTGGACATCGCTGAAGCTCGGTTTGTGTGTGTTTGTGTGTCATCTTGTGCTGTTGCTCCTCTGACTCTACTCTGCATGAGTGCATGAGCATGCTGTGCAGAGAAAGTGCTCCCTCACTGTTGTGTTAGTCCAGTAGTGTCTGCAGGTAGACTCTAACACTGTTGGTGTAACACCAGGATCACATCTAACAGGTAATATCTTTGTATTGATACAAGGTTTGTAAAACCCCACAGCTTTATCTACAGTAGTTAAGTTATCATTTATTAAAGACTAAATACAAACTAAACTAAAATACAAACGTGTTAATCGGACAGTAGAATAGAGGTTTTTTTTTCTTCTCTCATTCATACGGCTACAGCTTAAAGTTGACGTCTTAAACTCAAATGACCTTGGGCCACTGAGCATCTAGTCAGGTCAGGAGGGCCAGTCATCTAAAAAAGTCCAACATTTTTTGGAAAAATGCATATATTTTGTCAGGGTGGGCAATTAAGATATTTATGATGATAGATATTTGATAAAATTTCAAAATGTTGTTTGCTGCTCTGGCAACATCCAGCTGACACCTTCATTCTAATGTAGTCTATGTTGGTGAGGGAATGTTTTAAAGGTATATAATGTAGATTTTCTGCAAGAAATTTTTACAGGGGTTTGAGAGATTCTTTGAGGTGGAGAGTTGTCTACCTATGGTGAGTGATTCATCCTCGAAAGTGTAGTGAAGTGTGATCCTGGTGTTACTAACATGTACAAGTAGACTCAGTCACTTAAATTAACTGAGCCACTTTTGAGGCTCACTTGTCTTTGCATGCATGATATCAGGGCTATGTTTTTTTTATTTTCTCACTTTTCTCTGGTGACAGCTATAGTGGAAAATGGATACTACTCACACAACAAAGTAAAGATCCTGTAAACCTACACAGGTGTTTTTCAGTCACTTTGTCTGACGTGTGTGAGGTGTGTGGCACAGATTCACACTATTCTGAGGAGTCAGTGAAAACGTGTGTGTGGACATGTAATCAAATCAATCAATCAATCAAATCTTGCTTTTTGTGTGCTAAAATGCAAATTAAATGTTTAAAAACTTACATAGGATTACATTTATAGAATTACATTACAGTAAAAGGTCAAGCTTACTGTAATGCTGAGTGAAAAGAGCCACAAGTAAGTTAGCAGTAAATGTGTTTTATTTGCATAGCACAGATTCAAAATCTAAGCCCATGGTTTTGCAGTCTGTGTGTACAAATTTGCAATAAAAATTAAAATATTTGTAGAACTGTAGAAGGCTTATTAATAAAACTGTTTTTATTTAGATATAGTGTAGGAGAGGGAAACGCTAAAACATCGAAACTCACTGAAATCACTGAGTGAAGTACGTTAATATATGTGCAGTTGCCTGCTGAAACCACCGAGGCTGCAGATAAGGGAGTCCAGTCTGGAGTGACAGCTGGAGCAGCAGTGCAGCTTACAGGAGAGACTGCAGCCAGCAGCAGCACAGAGGCCAGGTAAACATTCACCTAAGGTTCTGTAGGGAACAACCATATACTCTACCATATAAAACTGATTATAAAGATAAACTTATAACACTTAAGTTTTAATTTGAATATTTTCATGCCTCAGAATATTGGCTCAGTTCCACAGCCTATTTATTTTTGTGTTTTTGATGGTAAAGCTTATTGTATTTAGCAAATACAGTATATGTATAGAAAAATACAATGTGACGCCTGCAACGCACTCAAAAGTCGGGACTAAAAAGGTTTATTTAACACTGTTCCACATAACACGGTCATGTAGAAATGCAACCTGAAACTGTATTATGTAGAGGAAGCTGTACATCGAGTTATCTTGGTCCAAACTCATCTGAGATTGAACTGAAAGACGGCGTGTTTTTGGAAAAAAAGTCTACAGTCTACTGCCAAAGATGACATCATCTATTAAATAAACGTTGAAGTGAAATAGCAAATAACAGATTTTGGTTTTAATTGTAATTTTAGAAAACAGCCCAACTTTTCTGGAAATTGAAGTGTGTGTGTAAAATAGATACCTTTGCTATAAATTATACATCATCAATGCACACCAGTAGCTGATAAATTCATGATTATCAGCTGGTGGTTTTGCACTGTTCTGGGTTGTTCTTCACAGTGGCCAGTCTGCAGCGGGAACCCTCTCTCTGTCCTCCTCAACACCCATGGAGATCCTGGAAGCCATCAAACATCCCACGTGAGATTTGCTCTTCTCTGTGTTGGTGTCTTTATTTTATTTGTAAAGAAAACCATTCATGTCATGGCAAAACATTACATCTTCAAATCTAGTGTGTCACAGGACTAGAATCTATGTTCCTGTACATACTCCACTGGGATGCCCCAAAGCTCAGTGCTGGGGCGCTTCTCTTTGCAGTGTTTATCAACTCCTTGGAGTTACTCACTTGCATGACTTTTCTAATCAGTGTGATACTTATGACACCCAACTATAGCCGTCATTCACCCTGGGTAACACCTTGGCCTTGGCCAAATCTGGACCTATCACTCAGACATATAGAAAACTTGCCTTCTCTGCTGCTGTATATCTCACACTCCAAAACCTGTGTGAGACATGCTAACTCCCTAACTTCCGGCCACTGTCCCAGCCATGTACGACTCTCGTCGGCTTGCCGCGTAAATTCTGGTTAACCCATTGTGAGAGTACGTGCAGGGTATACACAGATAGGCAGGTCATTTTTATTGTGTCTTTGCTCTCTGGTCTTACAGGACAGGGGTACAGCTGCTCCCAGAGCAGAAAGGTCTGCCACTCAACTGCTTTATCAGTGCTGAGGCTGTTCACTGGCTAGTCAATAATATGGAGGGTGTGGCTACACAGGGGATGGCTGTGGATGTCATGCAGGTAAGAGCTGTCTGCCCCATGTTGTCTGGTCCTTTGTAAAGAGTAGACATCTGGGCCAACTTCTATTCTACATTTGTTGTTTTCAGTCCAACAAAAAATGTGAGATGCAAAAGTGAAAAGACATCTACAACGGCATTTATTTTCCACAATTTATGAGTTTTTGGCTAATCTATTAACAGCTCTTTGTGTATGAATGCAGACAAATTAAGCCGACGGCCATTACACTTCTGTCAATGTGTTCCACCTCTTCTTCTGGTCCCAAGCCAACAGATTTTGCATATTCACATAAAACAGTTCATAGAACTAACATTGTTTTCTGTGTTTCTTTTGTGCAGAAACTACTGGATGAAGGTTTAGTGGCTCATGCCTCTGGAGACGCAATGCGCACCTTTGTCTACGGTTTCTACTTCTACAGGATATTAGGCGAAAAAGAAAATGGTGAACTGGTTAAAAATGCACACTGGGCCTTATCTTATACACGTGCAAAGTGGTAGATCTTGTCTTGTGTCCTCTGCAGGTGCAACGTCTCAGCTCCCCTCTACAGCACCAGGAAGTTGGTCTACTGCAGCACTGGAGGACTTTGCACTTTTCCAGAGGAAGTGGTTCGAAGTGGCTTTTGTGTTAGAGGAGCCGCAGCCGTGCGACCTCCCAGCCTTCCTCCTGCCACGGCTGCCCAGTCGGCCCGCTTCCTACGCAAGTAGGCACAGCTCCTTCAGCCGCAGCTTTGGAGGGCGCAGCCAGGCTGCCGCACTGCTAGGTACACCCAGCCCAGTTCTCCCACCTCAGCCCCCACACCACTTCATCCAGTCTGATGCAGATCATACATCAGTTCTCATCAGAGTCTGGGTCCAGTATTTACTCTACATGTGTCACACAGAGCATTTGTTTTTTAGGATGTTGGCTGTCACGCACAGAAAATCTGACTGGTTGTTCTGTGATCAAATTGGCAGCCAATATCCACCATCACATCAGGTGACCTCTCAAGCTTAAATACAGCTTCATCTGCCTCAGGCACATTGTTTATAGTTTGTCCCAGAAATGGCTTTTGCTTACAAACACAGAAACTTGCTGAACAGACAATTTTTCCCACTGAAGTGCAACAGTGTAGTAGATGTGGAGGAGAAGAAAAGGTGAAAGCTACGTTTAAGTAGTCGATATGCTAAATTACAGTTACATTTAAAACATGCATACTCTGTCCATTTAATATTACTAGTCGTGGTTAGTCTGTAAAAATTAGATGAAATGGCTTAAAGAAATAATTTTAATAATGAGGTTTTGCACAGAGAGAGGGAGCCAGAGCATATCAATTGTGAAATTAATCATCACCTATTTTGATAATCAGTTAATCAGTTTTGAGGGTTTTTTCAATTCAGTGCCTGAAATGTGAATATTTTCTGTTTTATTTGCTCCATATAACAAAGAAATCCTTAAAACTGAAAAATTTTGGGTTGTGGACAAAAACATATTTGAGAACATCTTAATTTCCAGGTTTGGTGAACAAACGGGAACAAACAGGACCAAACAGGTACTCTGATTAATTGATGATCAAATAATAACTGTTCTTTTGCAGCCATAGATATGTCAGATGGCAGGATTTTCTTTCGACATGTGGCAAATTGGTGGTGGGTGGTGGTTGCCTTCTTTGGGAGGGACATGACAGCTGTATGTTCAGTTAATAATAAATAAAATGGTTACATTTTAAAAACAAACTCAAAACAATGTGCCAAACCACCACACACATTATCACTCGCCATTACTTCATTTTACATCATCACCATGCCAATGCCATGTAACATGTCATAGCAATTGTTTCTGTGTGACACAGATACTGGACTCAGCTGTGATGACACTGGACTGTAGATCAGTTGGTTGTGATGTCATGTGATGTGTAGAGCATGCAGAATGTCTGTAGATGTAGCAGTGATGTGGCTTTGTCATTAACTGAGCAATGATTTCATCAAATTTCTACACCTCCTACCAATCAGTGCATGTAGTGTGGTTATGGTGCGTTCCAGTTGTGGTCGGAAGTCGGAATTTCCAAGTTCCTAGTTGGAAGTTTCAACTATAGCGCCCCCCCTCAGGTCAAATTTCCTACTCGGAAAGTCAGAGCGACCCCATAAACCTCGACATGGGATTTCACAATGGCTGCCATTTGCATCAATAGTAAAAACAATCTGCTATTTATACTGTTAATTGCACTTCTGGCTTATGTGTTTCACATTAAATCAGGCGTACACATCTTCAAGTTTTATTTGTGCACATGTTGCTGTGCTGTTTTGTGTGCAAACATTGTGCACAGTGTTGTTATCAAGTGATATTGCTAAAAAAAAAAAAAAAAAAAAAAAGCACTAACAAGACAAAGATAAGTTTGTGTACATTTTTTCCGATTTCCTATCTGAAACTCCGACATCTGACGTAGAAAGGAACGCACCATGATTGTGGATCAGATCCAGGAGCAGCAGCAGAAGCTGGTGTGCACGCTGTGGTGTTAGCGGCTGTGGTTCAGTAGTGCAGTGGTGGCATATCATGTCCTCACCTGTCACTCTTTCAACACAGAGCACTATCACAGGGCTGTGACTGTGTCTCTGCTTCTCTGCTTAAGCATTCAACAAGCTTCATTGGTCACAGCAGCAGCAGCTTCTCTAACAATGGTGCACATTTGTTCTGCCTCTCTTCTTCTCTGCCTGACACTGGAGACACCGTGGTTTCCATGGAAAGTCTTTAGTAACACTGAATAAATTCATCAGAGCGCTGACTGAATTCACAACAAATCAGTTATTATACAGTTATTATCATCGTGGGAATCTCTCTGACCTCATTTAGACCGTTATTAATGTGTGTGTAAAGCAAATACAGAATTTCTTCTCCACACGTTATATATGTCAATTGAGTTCAAATGCATTGTGCAATATTTTGTGGTCTCAAAATGGCCAGCAGCGTGGACAAATTAAACAACACCGGGACGGCAAGGTTATGTTTAAGCTGGCCGACTGTCTTTTTACCACAATTTTAGTATTTTTGGAGTCATTACGCAATTTATATAAAACAAGAACATTGTTTACTGGCATCAATTTGATATCTTACGGGGAAAACAATTGTTTGTAAGCTAGACTGCATGTTGTGTAAAATCGTGTCATGAATACCATCCAACACTAAATCAGCATTTTGGTAAACGGGCACAGCTCCCCATTACCCGGTTTATAAAAAAAACTTGTATATTATCAGAATCAGGATACTTAATCCTTGGGTGCATTAGGGGGGAATTGGGTGCATCATATTTGCTCCTTCAGAATTAAAATAACACTAGAGTAATCGAAAAAAGAACTGACAGATTAATCGATAATGAAAATAATCGTCAGTTGCGGCTTTGTATGATCAGTAAATACCTTTATAATCCTACGTCATTGTCGACAGTGAGTCTCCTCCACCTCCACTCTTCATAGTATCATACTGTGATACATACTGTGTCTGGTGCTCCTCTGTCTTCCTCCTCCCTTGTTGTCTCCCTCGGTCCCTCGTGCAGCCGCTACAGTCCCTGAGCAGAAGACGGTCACCCTGGACGTGGACGTCAACAATCGCAGTGACCGCACGGAGTGGTGCAGCTGTTATTACCATGGAAACTTCTCCCTAAACTCTGCCTTTGAGATTAAGCTGCACTGGATGGCCGTGACGGCCGCGGTGCTTTTTGAGATGGTAACACTGTCACAGTCACAGTTTCCTGTTTCTGAAGAATGTCACAGCATTTACCTGTATGTTCTACTCATAACAAGGTCTTATTTTTTTACACACATGTTAAGGCAACTAAACTACCAGGTTAGATTTTTAGCATTAGCTATCTTGCTAATGTTAATTACATACAACCTCACCAACCCAAACAAGAAAGCTGCCACTTGCGTCAATAGCTAAAACACTCTGTCAATAGCTAAAACTCTCTGTCAATAGCTAAAACTCTCTGCTACTTTTACTGTTAATTTCACTTCTATCTTGTTTGACATTAAGTCAGTCATATAATTAGTGCTGTTCAGTTTTTATCCTTGAACATTAGGGAGGCATATCGGCCAATATTTGCTGTAAATTATATTAACAGATATCACGTAAAGATCTCACGATAATGACCACGTTGTAAAACAGTTAGCAGAATAGGCTGCTTCCTCCTTGACGTTAATGCTAGCGGTCCTCCACCATTATTATTTTTTTATTTGTTTATTTATTTTGCAAAATTAAGAACAGTTTTATTTGCATCAGCTGCAACAAAATATTTTGTTTATTTCAATAGAGAAGAGACTGAAAATGTATATATGTATTGGTATCGACAAAAAGTCCAATATCTTGCATCCCACAAAATACCATGTCGAAATTGTTATTGACTGGTATCACTAACATTAGCTAGCTCGAGATACAATTGTGTATAATGACTAATTCTTGACCTTGTTCTATAGCTTGTCTCAAAGTGTAAGGATCCATTTTAGGATTCTTCAGACAAACTGCTGGTGTTCACTGAGCTGCTCTGTGTCAGGTTCAAGGTTGGCACAGGAAAGCAGCGTCGTGCGGCTTCCTATTGGTGCCGGTGCTGGAGGTTCCTTTCGCTCTGACATCGTACCTGTACGGTGACCCACTGAGAGCTCATCTCTTCATCCCTCTGAACATCCAGTGTCTGCTGAAGAACGGCAGCGACAACCTGTTTGAAGGTGAAGCGGCCTCTGGCTGAAGACTGTGCTCACGTCACATGTGTGATGTGTGTAATCATTAATAATATCTCTGTGTGTGTTTTCATGTGTGAAACAGGTTTTGAACCAGAGACATACTGGGACAGGATGCAGCTTTTTCAGGAGGCCATACTGTACAGGTTAGGAGTGTCTTTGTCTGTTGCCCAAGTCACCTATAGGTGTTTTCACGGTCAGGATTCCGGAACCAGTTGTCTTATCTAGACTCGGATCTGTTTCTGCTATATTTTGAGAGAGCATTTGCATTTTAACTTGCATGCAACCCTACCATTTCCAATTTAAATGCTCAGAATCAGACACTTTTTAATGTCCGATTCCGATACCAATATCTCAAACTCTGGTATCTGCCTATATGTCATGTTGTGGGCTGATTATTTCTGCTTTAAAGGGAGAAGTTCACATTTATTTGTTACACACTTGGAGAATTATGTCTTTGAAATAGCTTGAAGTTACTCAGCACAAGTGGGTTTTTAACAGCTTTCTAATTTAAAAGGTCTTTAAAGACTGAATCGTCTGATAACGGTATTGGTATATTTTCAAGTTTGTGGTATTGGAACCAGGCATGAAAATGTGCTATTGTGACATTTCAAGCTATTTACTCAGTTCAATATCCAAATCACTGGAACGGATATGGAACTGATACAGACACTAAGTATCAAATCGGCTTATCCCTAGACTCTGTAAATGACCATATGAAGACTCCAAGCACATTGTATCAGTGCACTGGGGCCACACTGGACACATGAGCATTGTCTGCATCATTAAATGTCGTTTTTTCAATTTAGGTTGGGTCACATGATCAAAGGAGCATGAACTGCTAGATAAGAGCTCTCATCTGATTTACTGTGAATTGTTTGCAGCACAAGAAAAATACTGACCAACAGTAACATTTAGCTGCTTTGGTTTCCACTAAATATTAAATGTGTTTGTGTATGTGTTCCAAAACTCTTAGTAAATGATACAATTTTTTTTTCCAGATTTGGCTTTGTGCACGACAAGTTTTCAGCCTCTGCTTTTAACTTCCCCTCTGAGAACAAGCCTCAGTACATCCACGTCACAGGTTAGTTACATTAAAAATTACAACATAAAAACACACACTCAGTCTTCATTCACACTCACACCTGTTGTGTTTCTGTCAGGCACCGTGTTCCTACAGCTGCCATACTCCAAGAGGAAGTACTCGAGCGGGCAGCAGCGCCGGCGCCGGAACTCCACCGCTTCCAACAGCCACGGGCCCTTTGGCAGCGAGGAGCGCGTCGGCTACTACTGGGCGTACAACACCATGCTCACCAAAGCGTGGAGGACGGGCGTGCTGGGTGACGAGAGGCTTGCTGACCGCCTTCTCCGAGATTTCACCGACTTCTGCTCCAACAAAGACAACAGGCTGCTGAACCTCTGGGACAGCTGCCAGGAGAAGATGACCAGCGCCCCCTGACTGCAGCATGAAACATTACAACAACAAACTCTCTAAGTGTCCATGAACTTCTTTAAAATGACTTTTATCAAACACTGGACTCAGCGACCAGAAAGGATCACACACTGAGCTGATGGAAAATATGTTATTTTAAAAAAAAAAGTTCACAATAAAAAACTATGTAAACATTTCTACTTGACTTTTACCAGCTTTTTGCTGCAGTCACACAGATGCAAGCAGTGTGTTTACCCAACTTTCTATATGAAGACCCACTTTTTAAAAATGGCAACCTATCGTGATCACAATATACATCGTGACAGGAGCATAATGTTGCAAATAATTTCCAGACTGTCTGCAACACAGATAATAATGAATTAGTGAAATAAGTACTTGCCATAATTTGTATAAATTGTAATAATTTGTGGGTCTAGACCCAGTCTTAGAGAATCTCTGCTTTGGCCACAAAAATGCAGTGGAGTGCAGTGGAGAGAAACCATGACACACAGAATATAAATTAAAAAAAATACCTCCACCTGTCTGTCTTTCGTTAACCCCAAAATAATGCAAGGCAGATTTAAGTTTATATAAAAAAAATTCAAATATATTACATTTAATGTAGAATATTATACTTCAGCTTATTTGGTTTTATTACAGTTGTCTTTATTTAGTTAATTTATAAATCCATTAATCATGAATTTGGTTAAGAGTTTTTTTTATTGTGGACTATGTGTAATTCCACATCATAACAAACACTTTTACTTTGAAATTCTGTGAATAGCAACATGAATTTGTTATGTGATTTTAAGCTCCCATTATTTTTTTCACAGACCGGCCCCTCATAACTACACTTAGATGCTCATTGGCCCTGAGTTTGAGACCCTTAATATAATGTATTATTAATAAAAAAAAATACTATTTATGGAAATAGCTGTTACTCAGCCACTTGTGTGTCGGGGTTCCATGGTTCAGTTCTAATTATAATATGATAAAGTGGTGGGCCCCATCCAAAGTGTAGTAAAATATTAGCGAGTGGCGGGCCGCGTGTGGCCCGCGAGCCTCGAGTTCGACACCTAAGTTAAGATCCATCAATCAATCTTCTGCCGCTTACTTACTGAATGAAATTAAAACAACTGATCTCCCCGTGTCATTCGCTTGCGTGTCCATTCTCACACATTGTAACTCACACGGGCAAATTCGCACACGTACGCTGGAGTTCCTGTTGCTATTCTTGAAACCACTTTACGCCCGCTATCTTCGGTTTCTATCGCGTGTCCTCGACATGTCTACGCTGATTGCGTTACCGTCAGTGGCGAGGCTTCTCAGCTGGTTAGCCAAACATCCACAGAAGAAGAGATGAGCAGGAAAACGACACGAAGAAAACGCGAACTCTTTCTCTGAAACATAAAATAGGGATCGGAGTGAAGTCTATTTAGGTATGTAATCCAATGTTTTGGGTTTTGTACGCATCTATTAGTTACAGTAACCTGCCATGTTTATGAATGACTATGTGTGGGCATAAATGAAGCATTAGCCATCATTTGCTAAGTTAGCTTGCAGGCTAGCATGCAAGCGTCTAGCTGCGACCATACAGGCTAATTAACGCTACATGAGTAGCTAGCCGTTTTTAATGAAACGCTAGCGGCATTGTTTCAACATTTTTAAGTACTTTTGACACAAGCATCACTTGTTGCTACGCTACCTAGTTCAACATAGTTTCAATTAGGCAAATGTTTTAATGTTGGCCAAACACGCTCAAACTACTGTGGCCTAAACCCAACTTCCTGCGTTAGCTAGCCTGATTGATAATTTGACGTGCTATGTAGCACGCTAATATATAAGATTTTTCTAAAACAAACTAGTAGCAAACGTCACCAGCGTTTACGGGCGTGTAAGTATTCTGATTGAATAATCGTCTCTGCCTGACTGCGAAATATGCTGCAGTCGTACAGAGTTAGCTCGCGGCAACTGCTGTAGCCGTTGAGCTCATCACCTCAGCAGCTTTCTCTACCACTGTGTGACCCGGTGACAGCTTGTGCTCAAAGCTGTGGTTTTACAGTCTGGTTAAATGTTTCGGACGTTTTCAAGAACTGAGAAAGAGGTGATGTGTGCAGGTTGATCGTTTGAGTGTGGGTGGTGAGACAAGGCCGTGTGGACACCGTTAGCTTACGCTGTATTTCCCCCAAGAACCAAATCTGAAACGTTACACTGCCTCACGAAAAGAGCTTGTTATGAACAAAAGTGGCTTATTGTCTGTGAAGGATTTAGTTCCCTAATGTTCCACCAGTACTTCAGTGCGTCTAACTAGTAGCCAGATGGGCTATAAAGTGCCAGTGATACACTCAATAACATGGTCTGAGAGAGGGCTATATTAAAAAGTGTATACTTAATGTTCATTTAAACTCTACGCAAAAGAAGGAGATGGACAGAGCCTTATGTCCATCATTGGGCGCCCAGTAGGGGAGCGTACAATGTTTGATGAATCGGAGCGAAATCATGGGGGCAGTGTAGAGACAATAGTCCAATCAGTCCAGTGAGAAATGACAGAGGAACCTACAGTTGCAGTGAAACACCTATAAAACATGTTGCTAGAGGTTGCTAGCTTATCCGTGCACCCAAAAAAATGCAGAGCAACTGCCAGGTGCTTGGCTTCACTCAGTGGCACACTGTGGTTTGATTTGAGAGGCTATCCGGCGAAGCAAGCTGTCAAAAGTTGCAGTGGACATAAGGAAATGTTGAATATTCCGCTCACAGCAATTAGCCATGTTCCCCTTTGATATGACATTACATTTAGTGGTCTTACATTCCACCACCACGAAACCCACTTGCATTTCAGTCTATTTGGATCTAGCACAATGATTGAGCATGCATTGGGTACTCAGCACTGACCTCGAGAGGAATATTGGGTAAACTTGTAAACTTACGTAGGGTAATGACAGAGTTGATGTTTGGGGTGGATGGATGTAAAATGGATGAAAACAGAGTATACTGGTCTTTAAGCTGCTTTCCGTATACAAAGGAACTAGGAACTGGGAGAGACACCACCCCCCTGAGTTTATCACATTTCAGTTAAGAAGTCAGTGGAAAAAAACGTGGACACAAAGGTAGCTCTCACTGAAAACATGACTACCAGCAGGGACACAAGAAAAAACATGTTTTAGCCACTTAACTAAAGGATCACCTCACGAAGTCTATATGATTTTAAGTGTGTGATTGCTCCTTTATTTCACCATTAGGCAGCCTTTTTTAGTCTGGAAACCTATCATTTGTAAACTGCTCACTCTTCCAAGTCGGATAATCAGTGGTTTTTACTCAGATGCTTGTCTACCGCTGCCTCAAAAACTCTTGTATGCTGTGATGTAAAATTACCGATTTTCCCTACTTTGGTGCAGGGAGTGGGTGGTTTACACAATGACACAAACTTAAGTATCACTTTAACAAAAGGCTGCCCAATTCCAAGACATACATAAACATATCCTTAAAATATATGTTAACCTAGTATAGATTTAATCAGGTGAGCATTTTAAGTACCTTAAATCATTTTTCCTGGTGTTTCTGCTGGCAGTCATGTTGTCATGCTGGTACTCGGCACAGGGGGTGCCCACAGCACAGTCCCTAATAATCACGGTTTTATAAATCCTGAACTATCACATTTGTCACACTTTGTCCAGGGTGAGTGCATGGTAATTACTGATGTGAACAAAGTCTAGTGTTCTTAGTTCATGTGTCAGGAAATGCACAGAGGAAGGTTTTGTTAGTTCATGTTAGTCAGTGCTCATCAGGCTTCACATCCGTCTCGCAACATCATCACCAAACTGAAAGTGGAATTTCTTTTAAGCTAACTTTAGATGCTCCATAGGGTTGTCAAAATTGCACAATATGATAATATTATGTAAACAAGTCCACAGTATATTAATTGTGATATCGTGGTAGTATGCATGGTATATTTATTGTAATATCATGATGCAGTAGCTGAAATCGACCATACGTGGTTGCGTGAGCTGCACTTTGATTGGTGTCGCTCTGTGTAACTTAAGCTTTTGTCTCTATGTGGAGTGCAAGTCCTCGAGTAAACATAACCAGTGATTACACACCTGTGGCTAAAGCTAGAGCTAACCCACAGTGTGAACACAAGCTTGAATCAAGTCACTCAAAAGCCGTGTTTCCATTGGGCAGAATAGTTCGGTTTGGAACAGTACATATTTTTACATTTCCGTTATGAATAGTACCAAAATAACTGTCCCCAACTATTCCATTATGGCACCCGTCCCTTGGGGTACTAGAGTAAAATGTATGGCACGGTCTGGGTGGAGCTAGATTGGCTCCACCCACAACAGTCAGCTGATTGGGCGACAGAAAAAGTCACTCCCTTGCGACAGCCACAAACTGAGCGGGTCCACACCCCGCCTACCAAGTAAAAATACTGCTCTCAATACAAATGCAAACCTAACCTATGGCTTTATTCCAAATCATACCATACTCTACCAAACCAAGCCAAGCCATGATGAGAATTGGGCAAAATACTTCCCGAACTTACCAGGTAGTCCAACTTCCTCACAAACTCCTTCATCACTTACTGATGTCCACCATAATATAGCAGAGTGGAACCATGGTCTCCATAGTTCTAACTTCCTTCTGTTCTCCCACACTGCACCTGAAGCACGATTGTTTGATACAACTCATGAAACTATAGAGATACTTTATTTGTTATTGTGAAATTGACCACACTGTATCTGTATTACCATTAACAAAGGTAAAGTGTGCCGTTTTTGTTATGTTTCCTTAGAATATGTCTTTGTGTAATTATAATACATATTATGGGCATTTAAAAGTGTCTTGCATTTAATTAAAAATGGTTTTATGTAGTGTAATTGCTACCACTATAAAGTCTCTGACTGTTTTGGTGTGTTCATCACATTTAAATAAGCGTTGGGCATAATAGGCTACTCTTTTTTTCTTTTTTTAAAAAAAGAGTTTACAGTCAGTGAATTAATTTTATGAATAAATACAAAGACCAGTACTGCCATTAACCAGCTTGCTGTTGCGTTGCAGGAAGAGAAAAGAGGGGCCTTGAGTAGAGGAAAAGGGATATGTGAAGAGATTATGTCTAGATGGACTGGATGTAAAGGGAAAGAATGGAGTACAGTGGAAAACTGAGAGGAGAGAAGGAAGGAATTGGAGTAGCCAGGATGAGTGTTATTTTTAGAAGAAGAAATCGGAAACGGTAGAGAACATGTTATGTCCTCTTGGAGGAAGATCTGAGGTTTTCTGTTAGAAAAGCTACTGCTATGAATTTTAAGATATAATTAAATTAAACTGTATGTAAAAAGTACACATTTGTTTAATTTGTTACATTTGATATTTGTTCATAACAAATTATTGGCCTCTTTAGCCACCACAATTAATAAAGTCGTATTTACATTTGATTTGGGTGGCATCCTGCTGCACATTTCTGATGTAGACAGATATGTTTTGTAGATATGTTGGTAACACTACTTAATTTTAGCATTCAGCATTTAAAACAGAGAACTCTTGAATCAGATGCACACTGGGAGTCTGAGACTACATTGAAAATCCCAGTTTTTGTCTTTAATTATGTTTGATCCAAAAATCATTGTAAAGTAACAAATTTTGTCTCAAATTGTGTTCAATTGATGGTTTTGTTTAAATTTAAGTAAGTCTGGATCAGTTGGATAGTAAACACTTCATAAATACAGAATTTGCTAAATAAAGAACACAAGTTACCAGTAAAAAGGAAGATCATGTAGTGATGTTATTAGTTAGTTAGTCCCAAACATTATCTTCTTCGCTACCCTACAGACCTCTTTTCAGTTGGTATGGTCATTTACACAGTACTTCCTGTAGAGGGCAGAGCCAAGTACAAAGTTGCAGATATTAACAAACATGGCGACCATTGAAGCGGTTATTTTATTGTGCTTGATCTGAAATAGACTCTCCTGTGCTACTGGTTCCTTTGTTTGTCACAGTGCCAAGTAATATCATATAGATGGATATAATTCCACATCATTTTTCAGTGACGCTCTCCGAAGCTTTGTCACTTTTAAAAGCCTCTTTATATGCTCCCCTTCCTAATTTTCCCGACTGATTTGACTGTAGACTCTATACTGACCCCACAATTTCTTATGAAATTGTCATTGTGTACAGTCGAAAGGTTCCGTACAGTCTCTTTTATTCTTCATCTTTGTGTAGGGTATAAATGGGCCTTAAGAGGTCTAAACCACTTCTAAGCAACAAAGCTAAATACTAGGGTGGGCTAAGAAACACCAGTATTTCATATTAATTGAAAGTTGAGATGGGGATCATTTGAGAGAATGACTTTCCAGCTCATGAATCCAACAGTAAAACATGGTGTTTTGACTACTCTGGAACTTTGAATTGACTACCTTCTGTCCAGTGAAAGGTTAACTTAATTATTTTCAGTGGATAATGAGCCCAAATGCCTCATATCTGTGAGACGATTAGTTTGGAGACTGAAGCCAAATCAAAGCTTCAGGACTTGTATTCCACACTACTTGACTTGCTGTCTTGTCAACAGTAGACTCATTTTGTGTTCACACTACACTACTGCTGTTTGCAACCAGGATTTAGGTCAGGCTAGTATCTGGTAACAACAACACATCACAAAATCTTTGTAGAAGTGACACAAGGAATTAATGTATTTACAGTTTTTTTTACTCCTTTCTGATGAGCCACTGATCAAATTTCCAGCATACAGGAAATTATATAGTTCGGGAAGGAGTCGGTGAACCTCTTTGATTGCTTCTTTAAATATTTCACACTTTGTGACTGCTTATCACGTTCTGGGTGGGCACTGGAACTTCCTTGACAGTCACCTGAGTTTAACTCAAGTGAACATTTATAGGTTCTTACACACCAATTAAAGCACAGTGCAACACCACAGGAAGCACTTTGGAATACTGTCAAATCACACTGGGTTATTTGGTTTGGCACTAACTTGGAGAGTTAATGCCAGCTCAAATGCACACCGTCATTAAAGTAGAAGTGCTGCTTATTGTAGTAACTAAACATACTGTGTAATACTTCTAGATGTAATGAGATTAATGTTTTTCAAAGACTCAGCAGTGAACGGTGGAATAAAAGTATCTGGTGGTTGCAGGCTTTTGCACACTGTGCATTTGGATCTATTACAAGATTTGGACAGAGAGAATATTCACCATTGTGTTCTTCAGAAAAATTCTAAAATTGTTTTGTATTCCACCCAGCATATGACATGTTTGTACCATCATAGAAATCGTCATTTAATAGTAAATGGTAAAATGTTATAATTTGCATTCTTAACGATTTACTTGGTGTTTTTTACACTGTCACTAGTCAAATTAAGAATCACACAATTCAGCAAATAAATTATACAGACATCACGTCATTAAAGGAATTGAAAAGTCAACACTGAAGAAGAGAGAATAGCTTGCTTGTTGCAGGAGCTTGAACTCTTTACTGCTTCAGGACATACTTTTGGATAATCTGTATCACAACTTGAAGATTTGGGGAAGGCCCATGTTTTAAAAATAAATTTCAAATTTGATGTCATCAGCAATAAGCAGTCTGCTTGGTTAGATGTGCACCAATCTGAATCTAAACTTTAAAACCTAAACTTTAAAGACCCTGGTCAGAAAATATAGAAGCCTTAATATCACTGTGTGAAAGCTTTATTGACTGGGAATAGATTTGAAAAATATTAACATGAAAATAAATAGCATAAAAAAAACAGTCTGCTCCACTAAGGTCTTAAATGTGGAAAAAAAATCTTAAAGGTTTATGAAATCATGTGAATGTGACCTATGTTTTTCTGTCTTTTTCAGCACACAGCATTGTTCTCATCCACGGGCAAAAGCTTCACCACCTATTCCAGAGGACCAAGCAGTTATATGATTGGTTTTCAGCATCTGTGTGACAGTGGACAAGTGAAGTCGGCCAGTTCTTGCTCTGAAACATATGGCAATAAATCACACGCCAACAATATTTGGTCACGACTGGACATAAAACTAAGATAATTTTTTGTTTGTTTGTTTGTTAAACCCAACACATTCCTGCTGTCAAAGTCTGCACTGGTGTTGGGTGTATGGATGCCGTGTTGACCAGTCTATTGTCATGTTGCCCTGGTATGTCTAAGCCTGAAGCTAGAGTGGCTTCTCAGTTTCATATAGAATGTTAGCATATGGCTAGATGTGAATGTGTCAGTTAAGACCATTGTGCCCCTCCCACTGATTGCCATCTCTGGCCCCTACAAGGGGGTATAAACTTATTGGTAGTGGTACCCCCCCTTACCCCATCATCTTTTCATTCATTCTTTTCATCATCTTTTCATTCATTCATTCATTCACTCACTCATCCATCCACACAACCAACAATTGTCATTGTTGACTTCGTCCCTCTCTTTGTTCTAACTACTTCATCACATTTAGTATTAGATACTATAACTTAAGCTCTTAAGTTATTTTGCATTCATGTCACATCACTTAATTTCAACTTAAATTGCTGCAGTCGGCCATATTTTAGGTCAAGTTTGGTCAGAATTTATTTGTGAAGCCACTTGGCATTTGTTTTGGTGGTTGTTTGGGTTGCATGGAATCGGCTTAACCGTGGAGAGGCCAGGCTACCACAAACTGATGGACTTTGACAAGCGAGGAGTTGGGGGAGGTGGTGGCGGCGGTGGAGGAGGAGGCGGCGGCGGCGGCGGCGGTGGTGGCGGTGGAGGAGGAGGAGGAGGAGGGGGGAAGGCAGAGACGGAAGACGGGAAGAGGATGTCAGGGAAGACGGGGAGTCGATCAGGGCACAGTGGCCGCGGTACTGGCTCTAACTCTGGGGTTCTCATGGTCGGACCAAACTTCCGGGTAGGAAAGAAGATTGGCTGCGGGAACTTTGGAGAACTGCGTCTGGGAAAGAACCTGTACACCAATGAATATGTGGCAATCAAACTGGTAAAAATCCTTTCTCTGGATAAAATACAGCTTTTTGTATCAATCTTATTGTCTCTACCATGTAATAGAGAATTCAAACAAAATCCTCCTTTGCAGGAGCCAATCAAGTCACGAGCGCCACAGCTCCACCTAGAATATCGCTTCTACAAGCAGTTGGGAAGTTCAGGTAAGTCACTTTCTCTGTCTGTCTGTTTGAGTGTAACTGGTGAAGCGATAGCATGCCAATGGTAGTTTGTGTGTAAGGAACCTCAAGTTCATAATAGTGCCTATTAATGATTTTTTTGGATTGTTTAATTTACCTTTGTGGACATCATAGGTTGGATAAGGCTGGTTCATAGGCTGTTGCAATCATTGCAGTGTAGTATGGCTGCACTTTTCCTTGTGTTTTTGTCATAATTGTAGAAAATGTTCATTCATTTATGCAGATATAAAAGATTTCTGTTGCCCCATCATCAGTTCAATGGGTAGGTTGGATTGCTGGTGGCACCTGTGGCAGTGCATGTGCGCCTTGGTCAGAGAAGCCAAAAAGTCTCTGTACTGTACTCTCCGTGCTTCTGAAATTCATAATTAAATTCTGCTCAGCTTTGACTATGATGTTTTCTCACTTAAAGCTTAATGGGTGTTGTAACTTATTTGCTCTGTGGTGCAAGACCAGGGTAGCTGATCACAGTCAAATGCCTTTTTTTATTTTTTAAATAGTAATCAGTTTTGGATCTGGTTCTGTCACATTCACTGAGCCTTTTGTTTTTTGTTTTATAATGATGCATGTAGGGCTGCAAACGGATAATTGATTTCTAATTGTTTATAATCAATTAATTAATTACAAAATGATTCATCAAAATGTGTGTGTTTTTTTAAATAATTAAAACTTTTTTTTTATTTTTCATCTTAAATGAATATTTACTGCTTTCTTTGCTCCATACAACAAAGAAATCATTAAAACTGAATAATCTTGATTTGTGGACAAAGCAATGCATTTGAGAACATCATCATTTCCTGGTTTGGCAAACGCAAGTCAATATTTTATGGACCAAACAACTTAATCAAGAAAATAACTGACAGATTAATCAACTGTGAAAATAATAATTAGTTGCATCCCTATAACATAATTTACACAGTACATGCCAGTAATTAAGGGGAGAACAGGTAGTGGCCATGCAACAGTTGAGTCCAGGAAACTCAGTGCAATGTATAATAAACTGCATGGTGGTAAACACCACAGTGGTATAAATGGATTTAAAAATCTCATCTGTAATTTAAAGGGCAATACAACCAAAAGCCAACATGCAAGTTTTACAGGGTGAAAAAAAACACACCAATGTGTTAATGATTGTTTTGGTCAAGAATGTTAGCTGCTGTTTGCAGTCTCGACACAGTTTGTCTGTTGTCCTTAATAATTCTTGTATTATTAAGGTTGTTTGATTATAGTGTGTCATTTAATTCCTGTCTCTGTCTGTCCACCCAGAGGGTGTACCCCAGGTGTTTTACTTTGGACCATGTGGTAAATATAATGCCATGGTTCTAGAACTACTGGGACCCAGCTTAGAGGACCTGTTTGACCTCTGTGACCGTACTTTCTCTCTGAAAACCGTTCTCATGATAGCCATACAACTGGTAAGGCACACACACATAAAGTATTGTTACTTCTCCTCACTATGCTTTGTTCAAAGCATTGTTTTTCATGTTATCTCGCTCTGCCTTAGATAACTCGCATGGAGTTTGTCCACACCAGAAGCCTGATCTATAGAGACGTGAAGCCTGAGAACTTCCTGGTGGGCCGACCCGGCTCCAAACGACAACACACCATCCACATCATTGACTTTGGCCTGGCGAAAGAATACATAGACCCAGAGACCAAAAAACACATCCCATACAGAGAACACAAGAGCCTCACTGGAACTGCGAGATACATGAGCATCAATACACATCTGGGGAAAGGTGAGCTGTTGTGTGTGTCACACAAGTAAGGTGTGTGTAAGCATGTGTGGAATGAATGCACAGAATGAAGAAGTATGAGTCATGTACTATAACATTTAAACTGCCAAAGTCAAGAGCAATTATCACCTGCCTGAAGCAACGCTGCATCTGCTTTGCAGCCTAAATAGGGTTGATGATGTGATAATTACAGCAGTTTCCTTGATTTGCAAAAGGTCAAGGTGGTCAAAGCTTTGCAGGAGTTTCCTTTTAATATGATTTGGTACAAAAAAGACTTGTTTTAAGTCATTTCAGCACAAAAGACAAAATGGCAAATGCTGCCTATGCCGACTTAAATCAGCCATGAGGCAAATGTAAGCAGCTAAATATTACAAGGGCAATTTGAAAAACCCATTAGGCTAAGCTTTGTGAACGCAGGAGGGTTTTCAGGCATGCTTTTTTTCCTCATGTATTCATCCATCCACCTGTATATTCGGGCTGATTAGTGACTAGGTTTTAAGAATGGGTCGTTTGTTTTGGGTTTTTTTTTTTCCAAAAACAATGTTTAGCAAATACTTTTAAAATTGTGCCAGCACTGAAACAATTCTGAAACACTAAACGAAAATTAAAATGCTATTTAAAAAGTAAAACACAGACAGACTATTGTAATCACTTATACTGAATAGTTTTGTAATAAATTTTAAACTCCCTGCTTTGTGTCAGATCTGTTTACACCAGCCGGGAGCAGGCATTCATATCAAACACACACAGCTGTGAGCACGAGGATTAAGGCCCTGGCCACAAAGTGCATGCTCGTCTTCATCACATAACATCTTTTCTTTCATTTAGGGTTAGATTTCAGGATTATGACATGTAATCAGATAAGAGCAGTCCCACTGTAAGACATGCCTCTCACATGAGCAAGACTGTGAAAATGATTTTCACTGCATTTTCTATTTGTCAACTATGTCACAAACATTACATGTCCTCTAACACTTTCAAAATAAAAGCGCTCACGCAGTTTCATTTTCTGAATCCTTACTTTTTTTTTTGTCAAGGCCAATACTATGACATATTTGCAGGAATGATGATTCATACTGCAGAATCTTGATGTCCACTTGAGTACCGAGGAGTATTTAGACTATTCAAAGTAGGGGTGGGTTTCTCCAGAGACACTACAATACGATATCATCACAATGTTTAAGTCAAACTATGATATCACAATATTTAAGTCATGATACAATATTTAGCACAACAGTTAAGCCATGATACGATATCACAATATTTATTTCACAATACGATAATATATTGTCACAATATTTCAGTCACAATATGATGATGATGATTAGTATTTTGTGAAATCATATACTGTGATATATATTCACACAGCTGCTCTCGTGTGAGTAAGCACTTGGCACCATCTAGTGGACTGCAACGTCAGCTGATATTTTTATGCTAATCTACAAAAAAGTTTAATATTGCAACGTCAGTTATTGTTCGTGTCTAAAAAGCAATATAATATCACCACGTAAAATATAGTGATATTTCACTGTATCAATCCTCCCTCCAAGCCCCCGTCTAAAAGTATATTATTTATGGCAATTTTCAAAGGCAAAATTTTTGCAAAACATTGCAGCAGCACCGCAGCAGACACCCTGTACACCCATCCAGTTTTTGTTAACCTGTGTGTTCAAGTGCATTCATCAGGTTTTTGACAGAAGGAAGTAGGTGCTGTAGCTTGCAGAGCTGCAAAAAAACAAGGTAATGCAGACTAATATGATGGCTCATTGAAGCAATTCAGATATTAAAATAAAACCCCAAATTGACATTATGATTCAGTCTGATAGTTGGGTTTGTAGTGGATCCTGTGCTTACTTGTAACTAAAAAAACAAAAGCATTTACATACATGCTACATTGACTGTGTAGTGGACTGTAAATTCTGCCAAAGTTATGATGACCTCCAGTCAGAACTGTGTATGAAATGTCCCTGTGTAGACAGTGACGCTACTGTTAATGCCCTGCTGTGTCACTGTGCAGGCTTTGTTGACATTGTGTAACAGATATTTGACAGGACTTGTCCAGTCTGACTCAAATGGAAAATGTTGTGCACCATGTCTGCCAACACTTCTTTGAAACAGTGATTGAATTAAAGGTTGTCATGGCATCGCTGTGACTTGCTGCTGTTGATTGTCACCAGTTCCATTAAAATAACATCTCTTCTGAAGGAAGATACTGAAATGTTTCTATGTGGCAAATCATTAATGCTGATGGAGTTTAAGTACAAAGGAGACATGAGACTACAGAGAATATAATTTCAATCTTTCTCATGGCTGTGGGGTTGTAATTGCGGGGTGGGGTGTTTGTGTTATTCTCCTCAGAGATTGTAAATCTATAGTAACACCATTGATCAAACACTTACATTTTTATGTTTGTGGTTTTTCAGAGCAAAGCAGACGGGATGACCTGGAGGCTTTAGGTCACATGTTCATGTACTTCCTGCGAGGCAGTCTACCCTGGCAGGGATTGAAGGTGAGACCACACTGAGTTTATTTATTCAATCTTAAAGTCCAACTAAACTAAACCCCTTTTTCGGGTGTAAAACAGTGTATATGGGTGTCTAGTAATGTTATTTGCTGATCCAGCTACAGATATTCAGTTACGTATTGAAATTATACTTGTTGAGATAAAAGTCAGTGTATCTACTTTCTCTCTGGTCAAACACCAGATACTGTACTCAAACATTGCACGTGATGTTACCCTCTTGTCTAGTCAACGTGTAAGGCGCATTGTCCCAGACTCCACCACCCTTTAATAAACGTATGTGGTGTCGTTCTCTTCCCGCAGTCTGAAATGTGGTGTTATATTTCACTACCAGACCACGCCCCCTGCACTGATCCTCACTATCTAATCTTCGCCCTTGTTCAGCTCTCAGCCCACTTCTTGGCATCTTTCAAAATCTGCATCAACATCCACAGATGATGTGTGCCCTATGAGCAGGCACGTAGGTGTTTATGCTCGGACACAACATATGGTATTTCAGTGTCTGAACTGCAAGGTGCCATACAAAGAAAGCAGTATGGATAAATAGGAAGTTAATGCGATAACGTCTGCTGATGCTTATTGTGGTTACATTGTAATGGTTACGTTTTACTGTTCTTTTCACATCGCATACGTCTTATAATCTACAGTAAAGTAGGAAAAGAGATAGATGTGGGAAGTCTCTGTGTCTCACAAAATGTTTGATTCAGCTTACATGTCACTTCTTTCCTGTGTCGCCTTGTTAATTACACCATTTTAACCCTAACCCCCTCCAAGACTCAAGGACCACATGATCACCTCTGTAGTCTTGTAGAGCTGCCTATAAAGACGCATCTATTCTGCACACACTTAGTTATAGAAATTCAGAAATGTGTGTGACATAGTGTCATGACAACTTTTGAAGCCAACATGCCAGGTGGAGATGACTGGCAAGTGTAAACCTAGAACTTTTGCTTTCATTCTTGTGTGGAACTGTCTTTGCATTATGTTTTCGTTTTGCTCTTGCTAACAGTACATTTATCTTCCGTTTTAATCAGGCTGACACTCTCAAAGAACGTTACCAGAAGATAGGAGACACAAAGAGAGACACACCAATAGAGGTCCTCTGTGAGAACTTCCCAGGTTTGTATACACATGAAAATATGTTTCACTGCATCTCTGGCATAATCCGTGTTTCCATCAAGTGGAACTGCCTGGTTTGGTTTGGTATGGTGTGTATTTTTTTTTTTTTTTTCTCGTTTCCATTAGGATTAGTACCAAAATAACAAGCTCTGTTTTTGGCACCCTTCCCTTGGGGTACCAGAGTAGAAAGGTCTCGCTCCACCCACGACAGTCAGCTGAAAAATCTTCCTGTGTGATCAGTGTTTCTTCAAAGACCATAGTTTATTCTCATACAAACTTTAACGCCTTTAACTGGATGTCGCCGTTCGTTGTTGTTGCAAACCGAACCGTACCATGATGGAAACACAGCATTGTATGTGTGTGCTGAGATTGGCCGTTTGTTGATTCATTTTCTTGCCTCTTTTACGTGTGTGATTTTTGGGTGTTTTGTGTGCTCTCATATGTGTGTGTGTGTGTGTATATTGTGTTTGTGTGCCTGTATGTAACAGAAGAGATGGCCACCTACCTGCGGTACGTGCGTCGGCTGGACTTCTTTGAGAAACCGGATTACGACTACTTGAGGAAACTCTTCACGGACCTCTTTGACAGAAACGGATACATCTTTGACTACCAGTATGACTGGACTGGAAAGCCATTGGTAAGTGTGGAGTCAAGTGGGTTTTTTGTGCCACAAAATCACTTAGAAAGACATTCTTTTAGTAAATAAAAAAGTTTTTTTCCCACTTATATTTAGCAAGCAACCTTTTGAAATATCAAGGATTCAAAACGCTATGTGTGATGGTTTTACACCATGGGTTATGAGGAACAAACTGTGTTTGTTAAGTGAGTGTCAGAGTTAGAGCTCTGACTGAGATCATCATAGTAAGATTGTACAGAAAGGCAATGACCACCTGTGGCTGCAGAGGGCGCTGCCACTCAGAGAACTTCACATAGTGCTGCTTTAATAAAGATTGACCTCTCAAAAAAGTCGTCATCTTCATATACAGAATATCTGACATCACCTTGTGTATACTTCCTGTCTCAGATCCTATGTTGACCACAACTTCTGTCATGTTTAGCCCACTCCTATTGGTCCGGTGGCCAGTGAGACTCCTCTTCAGACAAGCAACCGAGAGAAGGCGCCGCAAACCAAAAACCAGGTACAGAAACTATTTGTGGACAAATATAGAACATAATCATGCTGATATTGCAACACACACACACATAGTCAGCCCTGCCTTTCAGTGCTTCTGGTCTCTGTCCAGTCCAGAAATTAGCAGATAAAATAAAGGTCAAACCTCCATAGTTAAATTAAAATAAAAAACTTGTTTGAATAACCTCCTTTTGCTGGATATATTTCTTTACTCAGTTAACTCACAGTGGATACTTTGTTTCACTCATCAAATACGGAACAGCTTGTACACACTGTCAGTTACCCCTGCAGGCGGGACAGATTTATTGATCGTTTTCATAGGAGATGGCAGTGGTACCCCAGTGCAAGAGCAGTGGACTCCTTTACCACAGCCTGGCAAGCACCACTGAGCACAACATAGATAAAGCTGTACTCTGTGTGTAGGTGTGTGTGCGTTACAAAACTCATTGAGCAAGGCTGTCGTCGATCATGTTACGAATCAATCATTTAATCTGTGTGGTTATTTTTAGTAAGAAGGTGTTCCATGTTGATCAGTGTTTCTCAAACCTGGAAATGATGTTCTTGAATGTCTTGTTTTGTCCACAAACCCAGAAACAAACCCAAAGAAACCAGAAACAAACCCAAAGAAACCAGAAATAAATTCACACTTCGTAAATGAGTTAAATGGCAGTGATTCGTGCTGATTAATGCCAGAAGATGTAATCACATCCTTTACTTAAAACTCCAGTGCATAATCTTTGTCATCCCCCCTTGAGGAATTCTGAGTAATTAGCAGACCTCTGCCGGTGACCTATGCCAGACTTAGGCTACAGCTGTAGTACAACTTGTAGATATAGTGACATGTCAGTTGATTCTACACATGGGCAAATGTAAGTGTCAAGGGAGGGAACAGAGAGACTAAACCACCTCTCTCCTCCATTTACATGGGGGCTTCCATGTGTGCTCACTTACTACACAGCACACTTGAGTACTCAACCCCCTCATTGCACTTCCACTAAATACAGACTCTCTGTTCAGCATATCTTCTTTTCTTTTTCCTTTTTTCTCCTCGCTACGCTGCTCCTCTTGACCTGCTCATCTTCCCCCTTTTTTTTTTTTACTGCTTTCTTTATTCTCTCACTCTATCTCACCCAACCTCTCCTCTTCCATATCTCCCATTCCCATACTCCTTCCTCCACCTCCTACCCCTCGTTGTTTCTCCTGCGAATGGCTTACTATCTCCTCTAGTCTCCAGAGGGGAAAGGCAGTGTGTCCCAGCCCACCCCACTGACCAATCAAGAGCTGCTGGGCTCTCACCTTGCTGCTGATGGGCTTGGTGGGTCTGTCCAGGTACTGAGAGGAAGACTTAGCTCTGCAACCTTCATGTCTGCCTGCCTAACTGTCTATATGTCTGCCCGAATGGCCTTCTCTTTCTCTGCAGCAGGGCCGACCTCTGTTTTCTTTTTCACAGCAGAATGTTGTAATCCTGCATCTTGGATTAAAACTTTTAGGTTAGGTTAGTGTAGCTTCTGTTTTTATATAGAAGTGTAAAAGCCTTTTTAACATTACACCAATGGAGGATATCTGCAGGGGCTTTGCATACGATTTAGCATAGCCTTTGTTTGTTCTAGCTTCAAGCTGTATGGTCAGATTCACCCTTTAATTACTTTTGCGACGTGTGCAGAACTTGACTGGAGTCCATTTTTGGTGAATTGACTTGACTAGACATGGTTAAGGAAAGAGCACAAACACTGGACTCTGGCAGCCAGTGAACTCTGTAGACATGAAGATTAAAACTGTCATGAGCACAGATGAGTACATGAGTATAAATCCGTTAAAACAGTGAGGCTTAATTTTCAGAGAAAGGCTCCGAACATTTCTGGTGAACACTTGACTGTTCATTTCCTGGCTTACGTCATTCCTGCAGTGCAGTATGGTGGCATTGTCACACTCAGAGAGACTGGTCAGAACAAAGAGGAAAAGCTGCTCTAGAGTTACATGACCTGACACTGGGGTGACGGTTCTTCTTGTTAATACAGACATAGTATATCCCCATTAATATAAAACTGAAGTAGTTATTTTGTGTAAAATGTGACTGAACACATGGCAGAACATGGTGGAATCATGACTTCCAGTAACATTATTTATACACTTATGTTGATACACTACTTTTCTTCAAAACCTATGCATCTCTATAACTTGAACATTTTTTATTAAATGTTTTTGTTTTGTACACCAAGTTGAAACATCAGCAAACAATTAAGTGGTCGGTTTTTGAAGGTTCAGGTTCAGTGTATCCTTTTGGCTACACTTAAAGTGTATGCAGCATGTGAAAGCTTACACACCTCCGTTGTGCCAAATGACTGTTTTCCTAAGTATGTTTTTTAGTTTTCTATTTTCTCAACACCACAAACAACAATAAAAATGGTCTGGGCAGTCAGCAAGGTACATCAACATTCATGAATTAGATATAATGAAGAAATATCTTATCACTACAGTGCATATGAACAAACAGATATATAAATGAATATATCCCAAGTCTCTATTCCAAAAAATTCAAATGATAAAGTTGCAGTCACAATTTTAGAAACAATACTGGAGTAGGAATTGAAGATGAGCTACAGACAATACCTGAGAGCACTAAGTCAACTGTAGAATCGGAGAAGTGAAGATATGGGGTCCAAATTTTCATGAATTGTCCACCTAAAGAATAAAGCAGACTATGGCTGCAACAATTCCTCGAGTAACTCGATTACAAAAAATGATCGAGGAATTTTTACTCTGCCTCGAAGCCTCGTTTAATTAAATTAAAAGCTCACGTTTCTCACGGATTCTTTTTAGTGTGATACAATGTGCTTACGTCACAGTCTGTGCGTCCCCTACAAAGCGGAAGAAGACGGAAGCGGGCTTTGGATAACGTGTGGACAGTTTTGCTGTACAGAATGGCAGGTGCCGGGACCGAAAACAGTGAATACAGCAAAAATGAGCAAACGCAGCAGAGCGAAAGTAATAGGAGGAATAGGATAAAAGTATGTTTTATCCTATTACTCTATGAATTGATGGAATATTTGATAGAATACTTGATTAACAAAATATCCGATAGCTGCAGCCCTAAAGCAGATAGGTCAGGTATTCATGTGAGAAATATTCAATTATTATTGGCCATAAATAATTTTTAATATGTCTATTAAAAATTATGTCTACGAATGACAGCCGGGGCCATTATCCACGGTGAGTCAGGAACCACCACCAAGGAGAGTGGGCAAGAGCTGCAGCTGTAACAGGTGTCAAAATAAAAAGCCAGACAGTCTGCAACGCAGGAGATCTAGCTCACTTATCCGATGTGTTCCAAGAATAAGGCTTTTCTTTAATGGTTTATTGACAAGCAAACAAAAACACTCACATGTAAATTATGTGATCTAAAGGGATTAAAAAACCTGAATAACTGGCATTGCTCTTTGTAATAAAAACCGTGAGTCCAGGCACCAACTAGGTCACTGTTGGCCATGAAGCAGGGCCTCTGCTGTTCTGCATGGCAACAGTCTCAGTGTTGACACTGTCTGTTTCTGTGGAGGCGTGAAGCTGCTCTGGATGTCACAGCTCTTTCCTCATGTCCACATTACATTACACATTACACATACATACAGTTTGAAAACATTATTTTCCTTTGTAACAATGAGGAGCTGGGCTCACCTGGAGGGTTCTCTTGTTTTTCAGTGAAGGAAAATAACTTTTTTTGAAATGAAATGTGAGCCTAGCAGAATGTTATCTATAAACAGGAGTGATGTGTTCAGATTTTGCTGCCTTAGTGTGGACTTCATGCAAATCATTTATATGTTGTCCCACTACGGTTACAGCCATGCTAATTTCAGTTTTTCCGCATTCATGTCTGGTGTCCACACTACTCCTCTGAGTTTTCGGTCCTCAAAGCATCGACTTGGAAATGCTGCTTTCCATATTTCAGGACTTTTTTCCCCCCATGCTTGAGTTCACTTCTTATTGGTTCATTGCTCCAACAAAACAAAACCTTGCTTTTAGTTTTCTTCGTTGTTCTTCATGTTGCAGAGGAGACAGTCCTCATCCTGTTTACACCTGAATGGTCTTGTGATGGATGTGTGTTTCAGGTGCATTAGTGTGGATGGAGATCATTTCTGATACAAAGCTGGTTTGTAGTCTGTGCTTGTCTGGACTCATGCCTTTTCTTCCACCTCTCACCTCCAGGTTATGAGCTCAACCAATGGGGAGCTGAATACAGATGACCCCACTGCAGGACACTCCAATGCACCAATCACAGCCAACACAGAAGTGGAAGTGGCTGATGATACCAAGTAAGGACACACACACACACACCAGCTTGGTAACTATGTCTTGAGTGAGTCAGCAGCTACAAGACTTCTAACATAAATCGGACATTGAGTTAAAACCTGACTTCCTGTGGCTTTTATGCCGAATCAGGAAGTGTTGACTTTAACTGGATGCTGAAAGTGCAAAAAGTCTGATTGTTCCAACGCACTCTCTCTTTCATCATCAGCGCTCTGCATTCATTTTTATTTGTGCTACATATTGTACATATATGCTGACATTTGCAGCAGGTCCTACGATTGGTCAATTAATCGATAATTAATTGATTACTAAAGTAATTGCTGCTTTTTTGTATTTGATTAATCAGTTTTAGCATTCTTTCAATAATTAAATCATGTTCTCTGGTTTTTCCCGCTTCCTAAGAGTAATTATTTTCTGGTTTCTTTGCTTGGTTTGGGGTTGAACATAGATCAACCAATTGTGGACCAAACAAGTACTCAATTAATTTGCAGTAGCCATTAATACAAACATTTTGTGTTGAATTTGAAGAGACCCCTTATAATGTTTGTTGTCTTGAGCTATGTGAACTAGTTTTGTTTAAATTGTTTATCAAAACAGCTGAAACTTTGTAACTTTTTCCTATAATCATAATTTGTGATGGGGATTTAGTAATTTTGGGTAAAACTATATATCAGATTTTTACTTGAAGCTGAAATTGACAGTTTTTTGTCTTGATCTTGTCATGATGTTAAATTGTATCATCATGGTGATGGACCCCTTTCTTTCATTACTATTGTGCTGACCTAGGGCTGCAGCTAAAGGTTATTTTCATAATTGATCGATCTGTTGATTAATTACTTTTTTGGTCCATAGAATGTCAAACAAATCTTGAAAAATTTGTTTGGTGTTTATCAAACCTGGAAATCATGATGTTCTCAAATGTCCTGTTTTGTCTGCAAACCAAAATGATTCAGCCTTAATGATTTCTTTGTTGTATGGAGCAAAGAAACCAGAAAATAATCACATTTTAGAAGCTGAAAAATCAGAACGCTTGTTTTAATTATTGGGGGGAAAAAAGCTTTATCAAAGTTTAGAAATAAATAATGATAAATAATGGAATATTCATTGTAGCCCTATTCTGACCACTGAGAGTTTGTGGAAAAATTAGAATTTTATTTATGTATTTATACTGTAACCAAAACAGTCTTCTCTATCATCTATCATTCTCCCTGCTCTAACATCACAAACCTAAAAAAAGATGAATCTTCAACACTGCTGGTTATGAGCTGGTAAAATAAAACCTCCATGTGTGCTACAGGTGCTGCTGTTTCTTCAAGAGGAGGAAGAGGAAAGCTCTCCAGAGACACAAATGAAAACACCACATGAGAGAGAAACCCCCACTCTGTTTTCCCCCATTTCCTTCTCCTCTTCTGGTTCTGTTGTCCTCTTCATGTTACTTTCTTTTCCTGGGTCTCCTCCTCCTCTTCTACTGATGGAGGTCCTCTGGTCCTCTGTGGGACCACACTAGATGGAGACTCACTGAAGAGCACTGCGAAAGCCAAAATCATGTCCAACCAGAAGCACCATTTCCCCTGTGTGGCGCTCGCTCCGTCTCCTCTCTGCTGTGAGTATCAGTGCCATAGAGAGAATGCCTCCTCCTTTTTCTTTCTCTCTCTCTCTCTCTGTGGGGCTGGTGCATGTCTGCTCATCTCACCCACTCGCTATAAGTGACAAATGTGTGCAAAGTAAACTGAATATTTATTTGAAAACACACACATAAACGGCATAGATACTGTTCATATAGAGGATGGGGAAAAAAGAGAGGGCAGTGAGTGTGGTTTCTGGTCAAATAGACCACACAAAATCATGGGGGATGGCAAGTCGGCGCTTCAGCTTCCAGCGAACAGACTGACTGGATCAGCCTGCAGCACAGACTGATCCCCCTGCACAGACAGTAATGTGGGTTTACTGTCCCACCCTGGAGCTTTAAATGTGGACTCTTCATGTATTTATGGTCACAAACTGAACTGAAACTTGATCAACACACACACACACACTCTGCTGTGACCACAGACAAAGTGGTGAAAGGCTCAGTGATCGGCTGACGTTGAGTGGACTCGGCCCGTTTCCTCACAGACTGGGGGGCTTCTCTGTTTTGTTTTCTTCCTTACTGACTGGTTCAGAGGAGAAAGACGTGCATTTGTGAGGAGATTCAGACGCGAGGACAATGAAAGGATGAAAGGACACAATGGGCCTGTAAGACCACACACACACACACACACACACACACACATGCGCGTAGAAACACTGCACACGTGCTTGAGCTCAGCATTAACAGACTTCATAGACAAAAATGTTGCAGCTCTTGCACATAGTTAATATTTTTATTCCCTGGGGGTTTAAGTACACGTTGAGCAGCTTGGTCTATTTCCTGTAGCAGATCAGGCTCAGTGTACTTGTCACAGACACATTCACCCCTCAGAGAAAAACCTCACAACCACCAGAATCAAAAGTTTAAAAAGAGATGTTTATGTAAAAACTATGTTTTTTCCCCCCCCCATTTTAATTTGTAACTAAAAAAAAAGCAATTTGAATCCTGTGTTTGTTTTTCTCCTGTCTTTTTGAGTTGTTCTGAAAGTTTGTTTTGTAGCTTCTAGTGTGTTCTCAAAATGTAATTTTTAAAACAAAATAACTTGTATTTTTAATTTTCTTATGGTTTTTTTGGTTTGCCCCCCCCCCCTTTGGGTTTGAGGATGGAAAGTGGAATAATGCCATAAAAAAAAAACTAAATAAAAAACTGATCTTTATTTAAGGGAATCATTGATGCTTTTTTGTGTTTTTTTTGAAGATTATCATAATGTGTGGTCACACTAGGAAGGACAGAGTGTGGGTCAAAATATCTTGAGTTAACACCATGAACTAATCCAGCACAGCGTCATTGTCACTGTCTCCAGCCTGGAAACTGTCTGTATCAGAGGTCTCAAACTTGTGGCCAGTGGGCCACATGCAGCCTTTAATTGATTTCATGCGGCCCTTCTAAAATGTTTGGTTTTGATATTTATAGAATTGTTTTGCATCATAATTTTTTTTTTTTTTACTGTTTAAGATATATCATTAAGGATCCAAATAAACACCTTTATTTTGAAATTATGTAAAATATTGTCACAAATGTTATTTCTGTGTCATGATGGAATATTGTGATATAATCTTAAACTAATATTGCCCACCCCTTGTTTTTCTTCCTCATAGTTAGACTTTTTCCACTTGATTGGCCCCTTTTTATCAGACTCCAAACTCATGTTACAGCCCACTTCCTTTTTGTTTTGTGGCGAATGGTCGAAATTTGGCAAAATTTTGATGGTTGCTGTGGCCACGCCCTTTTTGAATCTGCAGAACCTTTTGATAAACGTTTTATGTAGGTACGATTGACGTGCTCAGTTGAGTTCATTGATTTACGAAACATGCAAATCGCCAAGATGGACACCAAATTCAAAATGGCTGACGTTCTGATCCCAATAGACATTTTTTGATCTTGCGCTCTGACATGCTTCCACAAAGTTTTGTGGAATTTGGTGCAACTTAGTTTCAGATTTTTTACTTCCGCCAAGGAGGTTATGTTTTTGCCAGTGTTGGTTTGTCTGTTAGCAAAATAACAAAGTTTTATGGAGAGATCTTGATGAAATTTTCAGGAAAGGTGGTACAAGGAACAGATGATTAGATTTTGGTGGTGATCACCTGGATTTTTTGAAGGATTCTTTATAATTGTGAGTTAGGACCATTTTGCTAAGGGTATTCTAATTCTAGGACTAATAATTTTGGGAAATTAGCTGCTTTTTTGGAGGTCTGCGCTTTCCGAGTGCTTTTCTAATTTTATAAAATGTTTTGCAAATGTTTTAAAATGTGTTCACCAACATTTAGTGCCTCAAAATGTAATCCTTTGGAAAAGAAAAAAAATTCCAATAGGTCCTCACACCACTGCGTGAGTGCTCAGGGCATAATAAATAAATAAATGACTGCATTCATAGCCGTGACACAGCAACATTAGAAGATTTCAATATTCAAGCTGTGAGTGAATCAGCCCAGCGTATGATCACAAGGAACCAATCAACTACCCTTGACACTTGGCATTTAACAGTCTGATAGCAGAATGAATGAAACAGTTTGAGTATTGGTTAGTTTTCGTCAGGGGTTAAGTTATATTGTCGGCCTGAGGGCATTAAAGCAAATTCACCGGAAAGAACATGGTCAGGTTGAATAATGATGCTTTTTTTGCTTTCTGTAACATCTTTCTTTTTTTCTTTTTTTTTACTGGATTCCACTAATCAGTCCTCAATTATGCTGCTCAGACTGTTCTTGACCCAATTTAACCAACAGATAAAAGAAAAAGTTGAAAGACTTTCAAAGAAGTTTAAAACTTACATACAGCAATTTTATGCCCACTAAAGGTGTTCAGTTTCTGCATATTGATGTCAATTAATTTTATTTACGTAAATGAAAATAAAAAAAATACTGCTAGAAACGTTTAGTTTGCCCCATCTTTGTTCTTATACGCAAGCTGAGTCAAGAGTTATTCTGAGGTGTGTGCTCTCCTGTCACACAATAAACGATCTTTGGCTGTCACGCGAAGACCCTGAACTCGCGAGGCTCTGCTATTGGCTGCGAAGAGCAGAGGAGGATTCTTATTGGTACAAATCTCCGGCTGTTTTTTGCTGCGTCATCGCAGCGACGGTCCTCTTTTTTGTTTACATGTGAGTATTTTTTTAATTAAGCAGGTGTTTTTTTTTATTAATATACGTGTTTAAAGTTATTTTTCCAGCATTTTTTTGTTGTTGTTAACGTGTGTACTTTTTTAAAAAAAAAACAGGCAGGTGTAAAAGCGGCGGGGAGCTCAGACCGTGTGTGTCCGCTCTGCTGTGCCACTGTGTCGGTTTGCCACGGTGTGTTCCTCCCTTTATTGATGCTCCTCCTGACTCTGACATGTCTCCACTCACTGTCAGCTGATGTTGAGCGGAGGACACGCCGGTTGGAGTTGGGTAGACATGTCTCAGTTAGGGACGACAGGAGACACTCTACAGGACGCGGGCAGACGGAAAGGGGAAGTGAAAGCAGCGGTGTCGCTATCCAGCTGTGTGCGAGTTTAGCTCGCTTTGACGTTAGCTCGTTACTTTGTAAGTGTCCCATCGTCTCAGCGGGGCTGTGATGGCGGACACGCAGAGGACTCTGTCCGCCTTCAGGAGGCTCAGCTACGCCGTAGGACATGTCCTCAACGACCTGTGTGCGTCTATGTGGTTCACGTACCTGCTGGTGTTCTACCACTCAGTGCTGGGATTCCAGAACACCAACGCAGGTCAGTGAGTCTGATGGTATCGATTTATAGACGAGCCGAGTAATCGGTTAATCTGTCGATTATTTTCTCGATTACTTGTTTGGTCCATACCAGTGGTCGGTGTTTCCCAAACCTTGAAATTAAAACGTTTTCATATGCCTTGTTTTGTTTCGTTATAAAACAATTCACATCTAAGAAACTGAAAACGCCGAGAAACTGCTATTGATTGTTTAAAAAAACATTCAAACCAGTTAATCGAGTTTGGTTAAGAAATTAGTTTGGTAAATGATTGATAATCAGTTAATGGAGTTATTGTTTCTGCCCTACTGTGCTTAGTAAACATGATATATATGATATGATACAGTTTTTGGATAATTTCAGGTGTCACACTTCTTCTTCTTTATCCCATATCCAAGCCTGAACATTTGGAGTACCATGTATTCACGGTCAATCTAGTTGATTAATTTAGTTATTGATTAGTTAACTAATCATTGCAGCCCCAATACCTAGTATCAGTATTAGGGTTCGGAATCAAAAGTATTTAATTGATATCCTGGGAGGAAATTACTTTTGATATAGGTACTCTCCAACCAAGAACAGAAAACAATAGAGATTCACAGCCTATATATATACACACACAGTATATACACACTAAGGCCATGGTTCTCAAACTGTGGTACGTGTACCACCAGTGGTATGCGAGTTTCCTGTGGTGGTACTTGGAGGAAAATCAGAAATATTGTTCTACTATATATAGCAGGATATGTGATCGGACTGTGTAGAAAATGAAACAAATTAAACAATAATATGTAGTTAGTTTAGTAAAAGTCAGTAAGGTCCATCTTAATCTAATTTCGCTAAGAGATTAACTAATGTACGATATAATAAGAAAAAAATGCATGAAAGAAAAGAATAAAGATTGACTACAATAAAATATTTACCAGTGTGTCAAATATACAAAAACTTAAAAAATAAAAATAAAAAAAGGAATAAACACAATGAGAATAGTAATTCAACTAAAATAAATGATCTGTGCTAAAGTTATGTACCAATATACTGTACAGTGTATAAACTAAGAATGAGCCTTATACAATTCTCAGTATCGGTCCAATATTGGTAGTTACCTAAGGTTGTGATATTGGTAACAAAAAAGTCAGTATCGAGCCTTCCCTACTTTTATTTTTAAACTTTATTTAATTATCATTAAAACAGGTCAAGACTGGTCAAGACACTCTGCAGAATATGTAGACAAGACAAGGCTACAACTATACAATATAAAGTTTGATATGAAAACACCTTTAAAGTGCCAAAATGAAACAAGATAGTTACATTTTACAGAATTTTTTTGTAGAATATTTTAGCTATGAAATCAGGTCTTACAGTTAACACTCACTCACTCACTCACTCACTCATTTTCTGCCGCTTTATCCACTAAGGGTCGCGGGGGGGCGCTGGTGCCTATCTCCAGCTAACATAGGGCGAGAGGCAGGGTACACCCTGGACAGGTCGCCAGTCCATCACAGGGCCACATAGAGACAGACAACCATTCACTCTCACATTCATACCTACGGGCAATTTAGAGTGTCCAATTAACCTAGTCCCCAAATCTGCATGTTTTTGGACTTACAGTTAACACATAGCTCAGCAATTTTGACCCGTTCTCTTCAAAAATATCAGTTTGATTTCTTAGTTTAAATGTAATTCTCTCCATAACATCCAAAACCCACGAACAACACTCTCAAAAAGGTATTTGTCCCGCTTTGCATAGTCCATTCAGCTCACATAAGTACATGACTTTGAAGTTTAGAAACATTTTCCTTTTAAAAACAGTCTCCAGGACCCCAATAATGTCATTCTCAACATATGGACAGCCCCAAAAAATGTGAAAATGATTTGCTGAAGTATCTGATGGCGCATTTTGACCATGACAAATTAAGTGTGTTTGTACAAGAGGCAGCTACAGCATGACTTCATTTTCCCTGTTCTCTATGTTGTGAATAGAGAAATCCCTCACTTTTAACCTTTCACCAATGTTTTATGTATGAGGTGTAAAGGAGAGTGATTAATTAATTAAGGAACCTGGATATTTGTGTGTGTATGCAGGTTTGTTGCTGCTGGTCGGTCAGGTGGCTGATGCGATCTCGACTCCTTTGGTTGGATACGAGTCTGACAGAAGCCCCGGCTGTGGAAACTATGGCAAAAGGAAGACATGGCACTTAGTGGGTGAGAAAGACACACACAGGTTACCACTGCTAGATTAATGAGAAATAAGATAAGATAAATCCTTTTATTAGTCCCGCACTGGTGAAATTTACAGTGTCACAGCAGCAAAGACGGGAATGATAAAGGTAATAAATAATACACATGCATTTTCACATCTGTGACTGTACAGTATAGAAAAATATCAACTATATAAATAAGACAGTAAAGAAATGTTACTAAAGTTTCTGCAAATTAAGGCCTTGTCCACATGGAAACTTAACAATGTTTTTCTTTTTGAAAAGTATTCTGTCATCGTTTCAATGTCTTCATACACCCCTCCCCACATACGGCATAAATGCCATTTACAAACTTTGTTTTTTTTTTTTTTTTAAATAAAGCTTAATTTGAATAAATATATAATGCAGAAAATTAGTTTACATAAAGGGGATAGACCAAACAAACTCCAACCACAAGAACAGGAAGATGCTGAAGAGGGCCACAGCGACTGCATCACCAATTTCCTAAACTAGCATACTGGTTGCAGTCACTAAAAAGATAAGGTGGCATTTTGTGATGTTTTCAAACAAATAGAGTTTCAGGGAAGGGGCCTTCTGCAAGGAGTTTGCATGTTCTCCCCGTGGTGCGTGGTTTCCCACCGGGTACTCTGGCTTCCTCCCACAGTCCAAAAACATGCAGATTTGGGGACTAGGTTAATTGGACACTCTAAATTGCCCGTAGGTATGAATGTGAGAGTGAACGGTTGTCTGTCTCTGTGTGGCCCTGTGATGGACTGGCGACCTGTCCAGGGTGTACCCTGCCTCTCGCCCTATGTTAGCTGGAGATAGGCACCAGCGCCCCCCGCGACCCTTAGTGGATAAAGCGGTAGAAAATGAGTGAGTGAGTAGAGTTTCAGGGCTCCTGAATGTTCCCTCTTCCTAAAAAAAACACATGACACAAATGACAAAGAAACAAGTTATTTTTTTCCCCTTGGGGTTAATGACAACCAAAAAAAACTACTGCATTTGGTTGCATTTAAACAATGTTTGCAGAGGGTGGAGGTTTGCTCACTGTCTGATGCTTCAAAGACCAAACCAGTTCCCTGCTACTGAGGAAGCTGAGCCTTTTTTTTTTTTTAAGGAACAGTTCTTTCCTGCTTGCTGCCATTTTTGTTAATGTCTGAGGAAATGCCAAGGGGGGATGGGCTGCAGTGCTGCACTCTAACAACTGTGGCAGTGGAATTAATGGGGCTTTTCCACTACACAGTTCCAGCACAGCTCGGCTCGACTCTACTCGGTTTGGTATCCGGCACGTCATTTTCCATTACTGTAGTACATCCTCGACGTGGGCAAGGTCGTCATAGCACTGCCGTGACGTTGTTTTATACGTGACACAAACACAAACGAGTGACAAGCAAAGAACTTCTGAACTGAATCGTTTAAATCCGTTATCCTGCATGACTGGAGCGCAGACTCCATCTGACACAGTCACTGAATTATCGTGTATCGTGATATTTGCCATTATATTTTATACTTTTTACAATATCTCCTATTGACGCACTGCAACAGAGGTGGGACTATGACATTACTGGTTTCCCAAACTAGAGTACTGGTTGCAGTAAAAAGTCACGAAAAGGATAGGGTAGCATTTTGTGATGTTTTCAAAGAAATTGCATTTTATGGCTCCTGAATGTTCCTGAATGACAAAGAAATGATTAAATTATTGTTGTTTTTTCCCCTTGGGGTTAATGACAACCAAAGACAGACCTGCTTTCTGCATTTGGTTGCGTTGACACAGTCACTGAACTAAAATATGGGGGAAGAATTTTGTGTAGGCTTGGGCCGACATTCGATATTATCGCATATCGCAGTATTTGCCGTTTTACTTGATAATTCTTTGACATTGTTGCATACAATTCATGCATCATGCAGAGACACAAAGAACTTAGGTTGTAAGAAGGATAGCCTTCCCCAGTTTGGCAGTATTTTAGCTTTAAAACTGGAGAAACGGTAGAGCCGCAGTAAAGTGAGGCCGTATGTCAGCTTTTCCGTGACGTGCGGTCTCACCTCAGAGTCCCTCACCCAGCACAGTTTGCTCAACTAACATGAGCACCGCCACCAGTCATCATCACCAGTCGACAATTACATTACAGGAGCATTTGCCAAATCGGCTAAATATTAACGAGACAGCGTGAGTTGGAACAAATGCTCCACTACCTTATCGAAGGCATGATGCCGTTTCACACAGTGGAAGACATTTTATTGAAGGACATGATTGAAACCCTGGGTCACCAGTGTGACGTGCCCTCAGACGTGTTTAAGAAAGTTAGAGAGGACAGCGGAGTTCTTCTCACTCACATCAGATGTAGATTTTGGTCCAGTGTTGACATTTTTTCACAGCTGCAGAAGAAGACTCTCTGTGAAGTCCAACAAGTGCTCAAACTCCCGGAACATTCCCCGAAGTTGGTAACTTTCAGTAATGATGGTAGTCTTTGAAGTCATGCTGGATGGAAACAGCCGTGCGATGAGAAGGAGACACATGAAGCTTCTAACGTGAAACAGGTTCTGTCGATGTTGCTTTGAAATTTGTTTGTCTTTGATTTAATGCTGTGGTCACAGTCAAATAAAACTAAACACAGCATTTGTGTGGAAGCTGTATTTATTCAAATGTGGAAATTCTACTGTTGTAGCCATTAATATGTATTTGATTTTAGTTTATTTAAAATTTAATCTATTTTTGTATTTTGAGATTGAAATCATGTTGGTTATTTCTATAAATAAACTGTTGTGGGCAGGTGTTGCCTACATGTGCACCAGGTGAGGTGGGTGGGTTGGTGGAAAATGTTTGAAATTAATATTGCGGCACTTGTCTATGACATTTCGTTTTGTTACTTGAAGTTAATAAAGAAAGTAGTTGACTGAATAAACTAACTTATTTTTGAAATAACCAGAAGCGGCCGCAGATTCAGCACCCACGTCTTTTAATGTAATCCTTTGTTTTAAAGCTGCTGATTGTATAGCAGCCAAACATTTTGTTAATTCATTATAATAATTATAATTATAAGATTGTCCCACACTTTGTAGCTCAAAACAAAAGATTATTTACTAGATAATAGAGCAAGAGCAAGCAGTTGGGTGTGCTCTCCCGGTGGATACGCCCTGATCCTTTTTAATGCCAGGACATCGTTAACATACCTGTTCAAGAACGCGGCCAAATTACACATGAGACGTTCTATTGAAAAGGTCCTGCTCAACTGCTGTACAGATTATTAAAAAAAAGTGAACAACATATTACCTTCTCAGTCTGGCTCAGTATAAAACCACCTGTTAAGCAAACATATAGAGAAGCAACGTTTTCACCATTTTAGTTTGGCAGTTAGGTGACGTACTGTACACGAACGCAGAGCTGGTTTAGCTACAGTGCTGGTTCTGGTCTCCCTCTTTCTCCATCAGTGGTGCTGCAGCCTCACAGCACGAGTCTTGAGTCTTCATTCTGTGTTTTCTTCTTTTCTGTGTGTGTGTTTTTACATCGAGATAAGCCGCATTTTCAGGACACGGATGAGTTACGCTTATGTCATGGAGCCTGTTTTCTGTCTTTATTCAGTTATATAGTTCATTCACAGTAATTTTTTCACACGCTTTCAGCTATGACTTGCCAGCATATATAATACACACTGTGATGTATGTGAATGTTTGAGCTCAGCTGATATAGATATGAATAGATATTGATCAATATGAGAGAAAAAAATATAGAAGAAATTAATAAATTTATATTAACATTTATCATTTTGTGTCCTCTGTCTGTCTGTCTGTGTGTGTGTGTGTTATCCAGGCACACTGAGCGTTTTGGTGTCCTTTGCCTTCATCTTTAACCAGTGTCTGGGCTGCGACACCCTCACTCCTCAGTGGGCCAGCCTCATCTACTTTATTCCCTTCATCATCGTCTTTCAGTTCGGCTGGGCTGCCACACAGATCTCCCACCTGAGTCTCATTCCAGAGCTGGTCACCTGTGAACACGCTAAAGTAGAGCTCACTGCATACAGGTACACGCAGGTTTATGCCGCTAAGTCCTCAGAAGTTAGGTTCTGCATCATTTGGACCAGGTTTTGGTCTCCATGAGGACTACTGGTCAGTGTTTATTCCAGAAAAGGTCCGAAAAGGTTTACAGGTACAAGTTAAAACCCAATTTGTCCTGTGTGTGTTTAAAGGTACGCGTTCACGGTGATCGCCAACATCACTGTGTACGCCGTGGCCTACCTGCTGTTCCATTTGCAGGCCAATGACGACGGCAACCCACTCAGTGATGCACTAGGACCACAAGACATCCCCATCTTCAGGGTGAGGAGCATCTTCTGACACCTCGTTCAGTTCAAGAGCACATAATAAAAGACAAATTACTGTGTAAATCAATGCAGCTATATTTATGAAAAATTAGAATGTATGAATCCTTGATAATTGCTTTAAAAGAATTGATAAAAAATATACACATAGGAGAGGATTTTCCACATTAAATTAATGAATAGTTGTTTTTAGACCAGGTCTCTATGTGAACTCACAAGGAAACACATATTTAGCTGATCTGTATTACGTGATCTTAATATACACCTATTATTATTATTATTTAATTTCAGATCATACCTCTTCTTTTTCTTTAAATGTCGAATATTTACATGTATTATAAACAATGAAATTGACTATAAATATGGTCAAATTTTGCTAGAACACAAATAATTAGGCTACAATTTAAAGAAGTGCTTATTAAGTGACTCTTTTAATTTAAATTTTGTTGATCATATATATATTTTTTTTTATCAGTATATGTATTATTGTATTTCACAACCTTATTCGATGATGATGATCATACCACCTTTTCTGTTGGGTATCAGAACCTGGCACTGATTGTGCTCGGTATTGGTGCACTGTTCTCCATCTTCTTCCACTTGGGAACCACAGAGTCGAGGGCTAAACATGCAGGAGTGGAGGCTGGAGGAGATGAGGAAGAAGAAGAAGGGGAGCAGCGGCCTCCTCCTCGCTCCGAGACGTCCTTGTCTCTCCTGCAGTGGAAGTGTTGGCTGCAGCAGCCGTCGTTCTACCAGGTAATAATCACATTCTTTTCTCCACCTCAGGCGGCTCAGCCAGAAAAACGACTTTGCTGTTTGGATTTGTGATTTTAGCATCTGAAAGAGATGTGGTGCGTTCCAGTTGTAGACAGAAGTTGGAACACTTCCCTGAGGTCTGATTTCTTAGAAAGTTGGGGGTACTCACAAATCCCAACATATGATTCCAAAATGGCTGCCTGGTTGTGGAATGACAAATGAAACATAATCAAAAAGTAATTTACATTAATAAATATGCAGAAAAAATAAAGATACCTTATCCCAGTGGTGTCAAACATACGGCCCGTGGGCCAAAACCGGCCCGCCAGAGGGTCCAATCTGGCCTGCAGGGTGAATTTGTGACTCTAATCATGATGTGGAATACTCGATTTTTCAGTTCCAGATACCTGTGACTAAGTGCTTTGTGCCTTTTTTAAATCCACTGTGATCTGTAAGTTGTAATGCACATGTGTAAATGGTAAATTTAGACATAATATTGTTGAAATTGCCCTTTTTCTTCTCACATAATTTCAGATTTATAATATGTTTCGTAAAAAGATGCTTCATTAAATGTAAAACAAAGGGAAAAATTTGGAGTTCCTGTTTTTTTTGTAGTTTACTACTTTATTATTTTACTGGTCCGGCCCACTTGAGACCAGACTGAGCTTCATGTGGCCCCTGAAGCAAAATGAGTTTGACAACCCTGCCTTATCCCAAGGCCCTTCAATATCAATATATTTGATATCAAGTTATAATAGGTTTTTTCAGTGTCTTTGTTTTAATTAATATATTAATTTTGCATCATACATACATTGTTCTTGTTGTTCCATATCAAAACAAACACTTTCTGTGTTTTTCAATCCTCACCATTCAGAAAAAGTCATTTTGGCCACAGTGAACATCTAAAATAAGGCTAACGCTGCCCTGATATAGTCAGAACCTGGCCGGGTGGTGTGTTTTATAGCACCGTAAAGCAATTTGCATTTCATGTGAGACCTCCTGACTCTGAAGACTCCAGGTCCGCGGTCCTAATCTTGCATGCTGGATTTTCTGCCAAAAGACAGTAGGGGGAGTGGAAACGTCCCCCATTCTCCTCACAATAAGACACTTAACCATCAAAATGACTCCAAAGCTGTTAAATTAGGGTAAAAATCCTGCATAGTTACATTTTTAATGGACAAAAAAATCATTAAAAACAACATGCTAACAACTCACGGTCAGCTAACATTTATCATTTTTTTCCACTTGACCACCCCCTGCTGACCACACTAGACTGTGAATGGGCCCCCCAGATCATTTCAGTTTAAGACCCCTGATTTATGTTTTGTTGAACTTTGTGAATGTGAACCACACAGAGAGTTTTCACTGATGTACTGTATATGCGACTGTGTCTCTGCTCTGCAGGTGGCCTTACTCTACATGTCCACCAGGTTAATAGTGAATCTGTCTCAGACCTACATCGCAATGTATCTCATTAACACTCTGGGTCTACCCAAGGTAACACACACACACGCGCACTCACACTCTTTTATTTCTCATGTGTGACGTTTCTGTTCCTCAACATGTTTGTCTTTCTTGTCTTCTTCTCTCACACAGAACTTCATAGCAACAATCCCATTAGTCATGTACCTGAGCGGCTTCCTGTCCTCCTTCATCATGAAGCCTGTCAGTAAACTCATTGGAAAATGTGTGAGTTAAATTCTTTTAAGAAATAAATACCTTTTTCATTTTTATTAGTCACAAGTGTTAAATGATCTTGTTTGGTGTCATTTGTGTGTGTGTGTGTGTGTGTCTCTTCTGATTGGTCCAGCTCACCTACTTCTTGGGCCTGCTGCTGATCATGGTCTTCTCCTACTGGGTGCTACTGGACATCAGCATGGATAAGTGGGTGTACGGGGCGGCTGTGCTGCTGGGCACAGGCTCGGCCACCATCCTGGTCATATCACTCTCCATGACAGCTGAGCTCATTGCAGACCAGACAGTAAGTGTGTGTTTCTTTTAATTTCTTTAAATATGCAACAATCAGCCTCACAAAATGAAACAAAGAATGTAAGAATGTACATGCTAAGTCATTTGACACTCCTTCTCTGTGTGTTAGTAGCTGGTCCCACATTTGCATATGAGAACCTGTTGGAAACATTTGACTATGTATATAAATTAGAGCTACAATGAACGATTATTTTCATCATTTATTAACCTGTTGATTAATTTCCCAATTAATCAAATATTTGTTTGGTCCAGAAAATGTTTGATCTGTGTTTCCCAAACCTGGAAATGATGATGTTTCTCAAATGTCTTGTTTTGTCCACCAACCAAAATGATTCAGTTTTAAGGATTGTTATGTGGAGCAAAGAAACCAGAAAATATTCACATTTGAGAAGCTGAAAAATCAGAAAGCTTAAATATTGAAAAGACACTCAAACTGAATGGATCAAAATAGTTGACAATTAATTTAGTCATCGAATAATAATCGATTGTGTTATTTACCATAATCACAACCTCTTAACTCTAAGCTATCTCATGTTCAGGATGTTCTGTACGCAACTTCCCATGTTGTAATTACAAGTTCAAAAGTCATATTTAAATGCAACAGACACACTGACTAACAAGGCACTTGTTTTTGGTAGAAAATAATAAAAAATGCGTCCAGCTAAAGGCAACATTCTGGATTTACTTCCAAAAAAAAGGCCACATTATTTGGCTAAAAGGGCTTCCGAAAAGACCAGTGTAAAAGAGTGTGTAAAGAAAACGTAGGGATTGTTCACACATTATACAGTTATATGTTAGAAAATAGTGGCTGAGAACACGTGGAAAAAAATAGTGGTAAAGACTGAAAACAGTTTCTTTCCAGTCTTCTGTTGCATGTCTAAAAATGGCCTAAAAAGGCTTGATGACGCACAGGAGCCATAGTTATCATAAATCCTCCTCAACCACTGTAACGATATAGAAAACCTCAGCGAGCATGTGATTCACCACTATTTAAAAACGCACAGAAAAAGCACTGTCACTTGAGTTTAACTTCCTAAAGACAAGGTAATGAAAGAGAGTAGAAAGAAGCTCTGTGTTTGTGTAAAGTGTGTCATTAAACTGTTACCAAAATGTTGAAAATGTACCAATGGAAATTAAATCTGCTTCCACCATCGAGCAATTTAAATCACCTTTGAAGACCCACCTCTTCTCCTTGGCCTTCAGGATAAGAATCGCCAATCCAGACTTTTACCTAGATTTTATCATTTTATTATTTTACTGTTTTACTTTTATGTTTTTATTGCTTTTATGTTTTATACCTTGCTGCTATGTCTTAACTCTGTAAAGCGCTTAGGTCAACCATGGTTGTTTTTAAATGTGCTCAAGAAATTTGAGTCGAATTGACTCAAATACATTAGTATTGTATACAAACACTTGACTGTGGCTGGTGTCTGCACACGTACAACTCAATGTTCAATGACAACGAGCGTGAAAACACAGCTCCTGGAAAGGAATGTGAGGGCAAGTATGGATTTGTGAGATGCTAGACTGACACGGACCCTAAATCTGATATGAACCGAACCACGGACATGTGCGTGAATGTGACAATGTGTCACGGTTCTCTGTAGACACAGCATACCGAAAGTCTGACTCAGGCCTAAAGTTACTTGTCTGTTTTCACAAGTATGATATTTAAAGTAGTATTTCACAATCATGACATTAGCTGTCATGATTGTTAAGACTATTGATGTTCAACTATTTCTCACTGGACCTTTTAAACTTTCTCTCTGCAGCAAAGTGGAGCCTTTGTCTATGGAGCAATGAGTTTCACTGACAAGGTGGCAAATGGAGTGGCAGTGATGATCATCCAGGCACTGCATCCCTGCCAGTTAGTACACAAGCACACACACACACACACAGGTATTTTTCTTAGCTGCAATGACTAACAGCCTAAACCATAACCAGTTGATTCCTAACCACAAATGCAAATCTTGGCCCTAAACTTAAATGAGGTTCTGCCTAATTAGACATTAGGTAGGTACTTAGGCTGTCATAGCAGTGTACAGGTACAAAAACAAGTAAACATAACACAATGCCAACAATTACAGATATTAACAAAATTTACATTAACAAATGTTTTTTCAGAATGAAATAGTGGGAGCAGTGTGACTGAGTTACACAACTGAGAGTGGCACAGGCACAATATGATATAGTCTTAGAATATTATGCTGATAATGTTGATAATGATTATAATAGTAATATAGTATATAATATTGTATAGTGTTGTATAATATGATGATAATATTGACATATGTTAACAGTCAATATTACTACTATAAGCTCTTAAACATGCTGTTAAATAACACTAACAAAAACAACAATATGGTAATAATAGAACGATAATGATAAGATTAGCACCAGGTTTTGGTCTTCATGAGGACTACTGGTCCTGGCAAGGTCAATGTTTATGACAGAAACAGGCAACAGTAATGTTCACACAAGTATGTACACGAGATAAAACGAGATAAAGTAAATGTTCTGATGACTCACTTTTCTCTCTCTCTCTCTCTCCCCCACTCTCTGTCTGTCTGTCAGTTCTGTGGCTTGTTGTCCAGCCTGTGTGGAGTTCTATCATTACGTCATGGTCATAGTGACCGGGGGTGTGGCTGTTATCGCAGCTTTGGCCCTCTGCTCCATCTTCATCTGGCCCATCAGGATCAGACTACGTTAGTTCTGCTACTACAACACTATATCGGTGTACACATAAAATGTCAATTAATTGTAGCTGCTCCTCTGTTACGTCTGTTATGAGTTTTAAATAAAAGCTATCTTCTCTGTGTGTGTAGGTGGTGCCTCAGATGTCTCTGATAATCCAGATGCCAGTATCAACTAATAACACCGCTCACATGGACCTGGTTTTTCCCATCATTTTACAAAGGCCTTTTTTAAATGATGACACACAGATAATCTGAGGAATCAGGGGAATATCATCTTATTTCACTGCAGGGCAGTGACAGGCAGAGGACACTGGTGACAGAGAGGATTAGACAGTTACTTTATTACCACGGTAATACCATCCTCTACTGAGAACCCAGGGGACCAACCCCAGATTAAATTACCCTCATGTCAGTGCCGGGGTCAGTGGGTCACTGACAGGAACATTCCCCTGACACATGTTTTGATGTTTAGCTTTCCACCTTATTTTAAGATTAACACACTAGAGGTAATGGCTTATTTGATATTTGCCATGTTTGAAAATGATTTTGTTTAAGCAAATTTTTATTCTCAGAAACCTGATAAATGTTTCTGAGTCACTTCAGCTTTAATTTTTCATGTGGGCAAACACAATAAAATCCCTCGATATGACGAATGACTAAAACAGCAGACTGAAAAAGCTGCTAGCTCCTTAACTTTTATGCTAGTGCCCTAACCTCACCAACCAATTTTTTTATTTTATTTATTTTGCACAATGTCAAAACAAAAGTATATCTACATGTGCTGAACCTAAAAAACTAATATGTTAATTTCACTACGGAAAAACTTGTATATTTGTATCAATTTATCGGTCCAGGCTCTCATTGTCAAACATTGGCAAAAAGTCCAATATTGTGTATCCCACAAATGGTGCGTTCCAGGTGCGTTACCAACGAACGGGCTAAAAAACGGTCAACAAACGGGCCAAAATGGAAGCAAAATCCAAAGGGAAAGACAGTGCTCTTTGGTGGCGGCCATACTGGGTTGGATGTTTACAAAAGCTGCTAGACATCACTTCGCTCTCGTCACTGTGTGGACCCTTTTTGTGTGACCTTAAGTGGCATCCTTACCAGACGTGTCCGGGGAGCGAATCCAAATCACCCAGGCTAGAAACGCGGTGAAATCAGAGGTGACATCGCTCCCATTTCCGATTTCTGATGTAATTGGAATGCACAAAAACAAGCAAACTAGTTTATTATTCAGACAGTTAATGATTGATACTCTATCACAGCTCTTTTCAGTATATTTGTACAGAATATGTGTGTGTTTGTGTATTGGTGGAAAATGATGGTGAAAAAGGCTCTAGGAGTTGAGCTTGCTCACACGATTTACATGACAGAGAGACAGATGATGATGATGAGCAACATTGGAGTCAGGAAACAGAAGGGGAAAAAGGGACCATTTTGAAATTTGCGGGAAGAAACTACGCACAAATATAAACCACTTTGTTTACATATGCTCAGACCTTCAGTGGTCACATGACAAAAGACTGTGAACTTCAGACTGGACTGTCAGGAGGAGGAGGAGGAGGAGGAGGACGATGGCCCAGTTGCAACGCACTGGTGTCACTTAAAAAAACAAACAAACGTAAAACATCAACAGACCTTGAATTTTGAGTGTGACGAATCAGCACAGTCAGCGTTTCTCTGCTGCTGCTGAGTCACTGGACCACAGCCTCACAGCTGCAAAGAAAACATGGTGCATTTCTGGGAAAACATGGATCATTTAGTACAAATGCTTCTGCTTAGATCAAATGGAATATGGTCAATGCAAACTACTTTATATATACAGTATAAACGAAGCTTGATACAACCCAACTTTAAAGGGTTCAATACCATTAATTATGTGTATTTCACTGAACATTTTATTGAATGTGGATATAAGGGAATGACAGGTGGAGGATCCTACCAGGTCATTTCTATAGCTGCAACTAATGATTATTACTTATTTGGTTTGTGAAATATCAGAAAATGTTGATCAGTCTTTGCCAAACCTGGAAATTATGTTCTTTTGTCCACAAACCAAAACTCTTCATTTTTAATCACTTCTTTTTTATATGGAGCAAAGAAATCGGGAAACATTCACATTTATGAAGCTGAAACAGCAAAGAAATTTGTTTTAATTATTAAATAAAACACTCAAACTGATTAATCAGTTATCATAAATAGTTGAGGACTCATTTACCAATCAATTAATAACTGATTAATTCATCGTTGCAGCACTGGACTTTTCTGATTTGTTTTCCCATCTTGTTTACTGGGATTTTGTTTTTAATGATATGCTGTGTGTTTTTGTCGTCATGACAATGTCTTTCATAAAGGGACTCGTGTTAAATCAGCCTCACGTGTTTTTGTGTGACTTTGTTTGAGCACATAATTGCCGTTGTGACAAGGAAAGAGGAGAACTGCAAATCAGTAAAAGTTGCATTTTTACTGACGCAGTGGATCCACATCTCCTGTGTGCTCTGATGTAAAACCACTGATTCTCTCTGTGGACTTTGGTGCAGGAGAGTGAGTGGTTTACAAACTTCAGTTTAACAGTGTGACCATGTGAAAAAAAAAAAAAACTGCAAACATTTCTGGACGTAAGCTGGCCTAGATTTTTATTAGATGAGCTTTCTGCTAAGTGCTTTAACAAGTTTTTCCTTGTATCCCTGTTTACAGCCATATGATGACAAGTGTCTCACATGACCCGACTCTTCCTGCCTCAGTGAACACACACACACGAAGAGGAGACCTGTCGGTCACATGATCCAGTGCTAAATGTGCCATGTGACATTATGAAACACTTGAAGCACAGCATCAGGTGTGAGTGACATGATAAGAACAGCGAGAGGAGGAGGAGGAGGAAGTGAAACAGGCAGACACGGAGTTTCCAGTTGGTCTGGTCCATCTGTCCTCAACCTCAACGATCTCACCAAACCGCAGATTCAGTTTGTCTGTGAGCAGCACAACTTAAAAAGATAAGATCAGATTTTTCTGACGCTTTTTTTTTTTGAAAGTTGAAGGTTAAGGAGGTTAAACCGTCCTTAAAATTAATTGTCAAAACATTTATTTGAGCAGTAACATGAATTGTTGCACACATTTATATTTAAACATGATATAACAATAATAATGTCAACCTGGACTGTTGTAGTGTCGCAGCTTTACCTTCATTCAGTAGCTGATTGGTCAAAGTATGTTCGAATTACAGAACACAAGTGAGGAGACTGAGCCCCTTAGAACCAGTGATAGTGGTTTTGGTTCTGGTTCTGTTGTTCTCAAACTCTGAATTTAATTATTTTATGTATTTATTTATACAGGCAACTGTATAACTATATAACTGTTACAAGGTAACTTGATGTATGGTATTAATATGTGTCATATTATCTTCAGGGCTGAACACAGTTGTACGGCAAGCCGGATGTGGCCCCCGGGCCTTGACTTTGACACGTGTAGAGTATTCAGATTCTGGACTTGAGTGTGACGTCCTGATAAGGCTGAATGTTGCATACTGGCCCTTTAAATGACTGTAAAACTCCACGAACATTCTGCAGACAAACAGCCGCGCTTCATGCCAGCTGATGGGTAAAGAACCACTTTGAATCCTCTCGGTACAGAAGCAGAGACAGAAGGTTCTGGACTGTAACTGCTCTCACTCGCTCTCAGCTCTGTGGCCACACGGTTGGTGTAGTGGTTAGCAATGTTTTCTTTGCAGCAGGAAGGCCTGGGTTTGCGACCTGGTCAGAACAAGGACCTTTTGGTGCGGGCGTTCCTGTGTGCACGTGGGTTTCCTCCGGGTTTTCCAGTTTCCTCCCACTGTCCAAAAACATGCAGGTTTGGGGATTAGGTAAATTGGACACTCTAAATTGACTGTAGGTGTGAGAGTGAATGGTTTGTCTCTATGTGGCCCTGTGATGGACTGGTGACCTGTCCAGGGTGTACTCCGCCCTTCGCCGTATGTCAGCTGGGATTAGGCACCAACCAAACAAATAAAGCAGTAGATGACGAATGAGTGTATGTGAAAGTGCTGATGGATATTTGTGGCGATCACACACAGACGTGCTCTATTGGGAACTACAGGTGTGATGTATTTATGCTCATTTGTGAAGAATTCATTGTGCGGTTTTCAGTCAAAAGTCAAAAGATAAGAAAAGATAGTCAAAAAGACTATCCAAAGCACACTGTGAGATTTGCAAGATTACATGGTCAGTGTTGGCACTAATGATTTGAGTGAAAGGAAAACCTCTCGCATTGCAAACCCACTAAATTCTGCTTCATGTGGCCCTAATCCTCTTCCACACATTAGACCTACTACACTCTTGTTAAGGACTGTGGGCCTATTGTGCTGGTGTCAGCACAATGTAATGAGCCGTGTACCTGCACTGCAGCAGTTGTGGGGATTTTTGTTTTCTTTATCTACGGTGTCTTGTATGTGGATCAGTGTGACTTCATATCACAGCTTTCATCAGCTTTGATGTATGTACGTCCTGTGTGGGACTGTCTGTACTTCTACATGTACACGACTTTATGAAATGCACTGAAACCACAGTCGTCTGGCGTTGATACACAGAGACAGACAAGAGACAGCGATGCTGCATTTACTGCTGAACTTGTTGTTGTGGACTCGAGCTGAAGGTGAGGGTTTTAAGTCGCTGTTATACAATGAATGTAGTTGTTTTACTTTGCACAACTAGTAAAATCAAGGTTAAGATCCCTTTTATATATCCTCATGGGGGAAATTCGTGTGTGGCGACAGCCCAAGTTCAGAATAAAAACAGGTGAAAGAAAGAATAAGACAAATGATGAGACAGTATTAGAACAATACATAATAATAATATAGTCTATATGCACATAACGCACAAAAAACTTAAAGTATAATATATACTGTGTTTGAGTATATATCAATGTGACTTACTTATGATCCTGCATTTGCAATTACATATATTGATAATTCTACATAATGTGTTCTAATTAGTTTCTCTACATTTTAATTTTAAATTACTTAGAGTTTCTGTTCTTTCTTCTTAATTTTATCATATATTAATTATTTATTTTATAATTGGAAAGCACAAAAATTGTTATGGATGATTCAAGTACAGTTTCTCATTTTATATTTGCAGCCAGACTATAGCAGACTTGTCATTTGCCTCACTGTTGTGTCAGTGCACTTAATGGATAATCCGACTTAGATTATAAACTCAGTGCCCTGATTAAATCATGTGTCCCTGCACTAATGTTTAATTTTTCAGCATAAAAACTGCGGCAAAAGTCACCTCCAGTCATTTTAAATTGAAGAAAATTTGTCTGGATTACACTCTTTAAACTGAGATTTGTAATCTTCTTTTGTCCCTGTGTCGTGTAGGGCTTTGCAGTGGAACCCTTGTGAGCATATCTGGACATAGGTGGCTGCTGTCACCTGGACAAAGCTTCAGCATCAACTGTGAATTTACGTGTTTGGGAGCCCATCATATTGCACAGCTGTGGAGGAACAGAGGATTTGAGGTACTCTGAAGATAATTTCACTTTTTAAATTGCAGTTAGTCACATTACACAATTCTTTACGTTTATATTGTGAGCCAAAGTAACGTTATTGTCGTATCTGTCTTATTTGTAGTCAGAAATTTTTGAGGTCATTGGACACCCTGAAGTTTCTAACTCGCAAACTTGGGTTTTTTTTGGTTTGAATTTGGTCATTTTTCCTCAGAATTTTGCTGAGTTTTCATTGATGACATACAATATTTTTTATGTGTTATAATTGGTTATAATTATAACAGTTATATTATTTTGGTTCCATTATGTGTTAAAATAGATTTCATAACATTTAGTTTTAAGTATGTTTTATGACATTCCTCTAAGTGCCACAAGAGGGAGCTCCTGCACTTAACACTGTTTGAAAACCGTGACAACAGAGGGAAGGTTCAAGGTTTTTAAAGTGTGGTTGTGCGAGCCACTGTGTCCGATCCAAACCAGCAGCAGCACAGATTATGTGTCAGTGCCTCATACAAACAGAAAAGAACTAAACAAACATAAAAAGACAATCCCTTTCAGCTCCTCCATGAGTTATAATTTTACACTGAGCGGAATGTCTTCTCCTGCTGACGATGACAAGAAAAAGCCATCATTGACCAAGAAATCAGCACTTCAGTAATTATGGTCCTTGTCTTTGGAAGAGTCTCCCTGAAGAATGACAGCATCTTTAAAAACAAACAAGACCCACCATTTAAACCTGGCTTTTACCTGACTTTTATTGTTTATTTATTTCTACTCTTTTGTTTGATTTTAGGGTCTGACACAATTCATTTTATTCTACTCTTAAGTGTCCTTTAACCAAATTTTAAATTTTCTCTTGCTGCACCTATTATTTTATCATGTTGCAGTTCATCTTGTAGTACCTCATTTATTTTATTTTATTTTATTTTATTACTTACCTACTTATTTTAAGCACAAATTTACTTTTCTATTTCATCACGTTTTATCTGTTACTGTTTATGTTTTTAATTCTCTTTTACCTCCTGTTTAAATGACCCATTAGCCTCCAGTGTTTTTTCCCTCACGGCTGTTTGCGAGTTACATGATAGCCTTTCTTTACTTCCTTTCCTTTCTTCTATTCCTCACCTCCTCATTTCTCCTTTGCTGTTTTTTTCTTCAATATGTAACACCAACCAGTCGCATTGCCTTGTATGAAAAGTGCTATATGAATAAAGTTTGATTGAATAAAATAGTTTGAAAAAATGCACTATTTAAATGTAAAACCATTCACGTAAAAATTAAACCCTAACATGGGGAAGCCTATGGCCAAGAGGAAAGGAACTGGGCTTATAACCAGAGGGCTGCTGGTTCAAATACCAGGACGATCAAGGGGGCTAAAGTGCCCCTGAGCAAGGCATCTAATCCCCATTGCATCACGGGTGCAGATTAAGTGCTGTGTACAGCTTGTATGTGTAGTGATGCATCGCGATGTGATTGTCTTACAATATGTTGATTATCACAGAATCATTGTATTGTGGACCAAAAAAAAATAACTATTTCTATATGAGATTTTAAATGAGGGTTTTTCCTGTGATAGACCCAGACAGATATTTAATATAATAAATATCTGTGCAGGATTTCTGTGAAAGAAGTTTATTATCGGCCACGTTTGACCTCTGACTCTTCCTGTGACTGTGCTTGATCCTCTTCAGGATGAAGTGTGCCTTAGCAATATGACCTCGTCTCTCCCCAACGTGAGCCTCGTACTGAGCATCGGCTCTGCTGCGAGAGCAGATGCAGGACATTACTCCTGCATGACGCAGCCTCCTGATACGATCAGCCCTGCTGTCCTGGTCCAGGTCGCAGGTGAGACGCCTCTGTTACTACTTCTGTCTGTTGAATTTATAATTATTTTCTACTGACATGGCATTAAAAATCAGTTTATAGCACATCTGATGTCTGATTAATGCTATTCACTTTGACACATCGATTCTGTACAGTAATCTGCTGTTTCCCATGTCATTAATTTCCTACGTCATGATCAAATAGGGTTTTTATTCTTTTTTCCTCTGAATAATGCACAACATCCACACATAAACTCAGTGAATGTAAAGTTGTTGATGTTATTATCAAGCTAGAAATCGCATGTGCCTCAAGACAGTGTTACCATTGTTAAAATGACTGTTTATACTGTATTATTACCATTTTATACTGACCTGTGATGTAAATAATGTCAGTTGTGACCTACTACACACACACACACTCTGTATAATCCTGTCCAGATAATCTGACAACCATGTCACCAACCCTGACGATAACTAGCAGCTCCACTCAACAACTGAGCCATACAGCAGGTGAGATTAAAACACTGACCCTAACCTTAACCTCAGCCTAACTTTAAAACACATCTTCACCTTAAAAATGTTGCAACTTACATTACGGGGACTTGATTTTTGTCCCCATAAAGAAGAAAAGTCCCCAGAATGTGACTGTGGAAACATAAGGAATATGTAATGTCCTTTTTCCACAACAGATATGACGTAGAAGGACAAACACAGGCTTTAAGATATAAATATTATTGCTCTAACAGTTAAATGTAGCTTTTTGCATTAAATATAAAAATGCATGTATTTCAGACGCTTTTAGATTAGGCTGCTCCTCGATATACAGTCGTCAAAAATGATCACTGATTTAGAGGACATAACACCGAATTTCATCCAATTCCTGGAGCCCAAAATAACCTTATTTAAACTTTAAACACCTATGCACCCACATGTTATTTGATTTAGGTCAGTGGTTCTCTTTTAACACCAAGTACCACCTGAGAAAATACTGAGCTCTCAAAGTAACACTATTATCACCAACGTTAAAATATAAGAGGCAGATTCATTTGGTCTCTCTCATCATCCTCCTCTTCCTCACATATACTCCAGACACTGGTATAAAGGAACTAGATTAAGACGGAGTGAGAGATAAGGTAATTCTAATTATTATTATTATTATTATTTAATTTAACATGATTGTTTTGTAATTTGTTTCATTTTCTATGCACTCCGGTCAACATTCCTCAGCTCCACTGCGCGCACCACAGTTTGAAAACCAGGAAATTAAATTATGGGAGCTTGAGTTTGGCCCCAAAAAATTAAAGTCTAGACTAGGGAAACACCCTTGGCATTAAGGGAGAGAAATTAGACCCAAAATGGTCACAAATAGTATTCTATGATCCATAAAGTAAGAAACAGGTGAGGAGGCCAAAAAAACAAAAAAACAAAACATGGTTCTAATTAACATTATAAACCCAATATTTAATGTTTAGCTTAGTGTTTCCAAAACGTCCTATACGAGGTCCCACTTTTTAAAGATTGCAAACTATTGTGACCCAAACATTAAATATTTACAGCCATTTATGTAACACAAGAAATCATTTCCAGGAGATGTTTGGTAAACTAATGAAACATATACACACATACATTTTAACTGAAAGGCTGGTAAAATTTGTATGGGGACCTGCAAAAAATCTCCCAGTGACCCAATGCTTGGTTTTGCTCTTCTCTGACAACAGCAAAACGAACATTACACTTGTTTGTTTCCAGATTATTTAAATATCTTTCTTTTCACTTGTAGATCATGTAATAAACATTTGTTTTGAAATGTCCAGTTTTTTCTGTTTTGTCTGTTCCTGCTTCCTGCTCATGCCTTTGCCTGGTTCATGCGACTAAAGAACCCACACCGCATCCCTCTGTGTCCCTGCAGGTCTGCACTGGCAGATGTGGTTTTGGATGCTGCTGGGAAAATGTGCCTTTCTCCTCCTGAGTGCAGCCTCACTGGCTAAAAAACACAAGAGCGGATGAAGACCGGAGAAGTTTTCTTTTCGCCTTCTTATGTTGCAGCTTGTGTTCAGTACGGTTTGTGTTTTTGTCTGTGTTTGTCAAAAGGATTATGCAAAAAAAAATCAACTGGATTTAGTGATGTTGACTAAATGGGAGGGTGTGGTATGCACCCGTGAACTTTTACAGTAGGTCAGGAAAAGGTGATGGATTCAGGATGTTTTTCTTTCTTCCTTCCTTTAACATTGTAAGAAGAGCCTTTTCCTTCATTTTCATGAAATTCTCTATGGGGGAAAAATTGTATAGATTATTCAAAGAGAGGTCAAACTTGGTGCTGATGCTGAAATATATTCTAACCCTCAGAAATAAAGAGTGTTTTGTTTGTGTGGAAGATAAAATAATAGAATATGTTTACTGTCATTTTAGGAAAATGTATTTATTTAAAAAAACTAAAATTGTTCAGTTGGGGGGGGGGGGGGCAAAAAAAGCTTTCAACATAATAGTGTTTTTGTTTTGATATGTAACGATATAAACAATTGAAAACAAATTATAAATATCCAGAAATAACTTGTTATGAGTTGATATGAAGTGGCGTGCTGTATGTGGTCCACGGGCCACAGGTTTGAGACCTCAGCTCTTCATTGTATTTGTGCACACAAACAGTGCAGCAGCGTGTCTACAATTAAAAATTGACTGAGTAAAAAGACAGATTTACCATGAAACAAACACAACAAAAGTGTCGTGTTTGTACGGGGAAAGCCATCCATGTCAGAGTTGGTGAGGATTCCCAGAATTTGTTGGAGTAGCTTTACATTGTAAGTTATTGGTTATTACATCATATAAAATAGTAAAATGATATATTCTACATCTAATTTGTAACCTTGTTGTTCGGGAACAGCTTCTGAACAAACATTGACTTGTGACTTATTAGAATTCAGACATAAATGAGAAACAAACTCCCTCCTCTCACCTGTTAAACTCCTCCCATCATCCAAGTTGAGCAGTTATAAATAAGATGAACTCTTGTGTCTCATCATCACTTTGGAGCAACAGTTCCAGAAGCAAGAATGTCTCTTTATCGTGTGGCTGTCGTGGCTCTGGTCGTTCTCCTGCTGCTTTATGGTAAGTTTAACAAATCCAGCCATGCTACTACACAGCTCACCTGGAATCAGATGATTGGACAAACAGAAGACAATGTAACTCTGCTGAGCTGAAAATATTAAATTAGTCTTGTGGTTCTTTGCTGATTTCAGTGCAGCTCAAATGTCTGAGATGGAATAAAAATATTCCCTTAAGGTCTTTGCTCCTTTGTATTTCTTTTTTTCATGTAACCCTGGATTATTTGTCAGAATATAATTTGGTTTGTATCAGGCAATATTTGTTTTACAGTCATAATATATTTGATTTATAAAGTATGTTACATTTGATGTTACAAAGCAAGCATAACAACTTGCATTAAAAGAAAATAGCACATACTTAATATTGGTCGTACATCTAGACATCTGCCACTAATATGAGTGCAGTCCATGGTTATATACAGTATAAGTTTTAACAATTTGTTTATATGAGACATGCTGTATGATAAAATGTGGGTTATGAAATAAATCAGCTTAAAACTGAGGGACAAACAAAGACAGACATGTGGACGTGTGATCAGTATTAAAGACTGAATACATGTCAGAAACATAAAAACAAGTCAAAAATCAAACTGCAAATCAGAATAGAAAATGTATAATCTGCTAAATAAGAGCAAGATTCAAGATTTTTATTTGCCATTTGTGCACAAACCAAACAGTCCAGGCACATAGTTATTCTTGTGCAGTCTGGCAGAAAGAACACAGAAGAAAGGTGCTTCAAAGACAATACAAGAAAAAGAAAGGAAAAACTATATAATTAAGTAAAAATAACTTAAAAAGTGATAAATAAGTCAAAGTCCCGAGTGCAAGGAAACTGTAAACAAAGAACTTGTAGCATACTTTACCAAAAGAACCAACTTGTTGCAATAATTAAAAGCTATGAAATCATATAAACATTGCAAACATAAATTTTGCAGGTGAGAGAAACAAAAAAGTTATAGAAAATATTGCACATGTTGCACATGCAGATAATTCTGCAGCTTGTCTGTGTCACAGAATCCCTTTAAACTGTGTGTATATGATAATAGAGGAGCAAAAGGAGATCAACAGACAAATGTGGAGTTTTTTTCTCTGGTATGTGAGGCTGTTGATTTAAGACATTCAAATAAATCTAAAAGTCAGCTTCACAGAATAACTTTGCAATTTGATTTAGAAAAAAGACACTCTGGTTTAAAGTTGATGTACATTGTTAATGTGGACTAAACAACAGCTGTGAACTGCAAAACATGAAAAACACTGCAGTTCACTGTTAAACTTTTGAAATTAATCTCAATTAACAAAAATACAAATCCGTGGTATTTGTGCACACAAACAGTGCAGCAGCGTGTCTACAATTAAAAATTGACTGAGTAAAAAGACAGATTTGCCATGAAACAAACACCACAGAAGTGTCGTGTTTGTACGGGGAAAGCCGTCCATGTCAGAGTTGGTGAGGATGCCCAGAATTTGTTAAGAGTAGGTTTACATTGTAAGGGTTAGGGTTAGTAAAATTATATATTATACATCTGATTTGTAACCTTGTTGTTCTGGAACAGCTTCTGAACAAACATTGACTTGTGACTTAGAATTCAGACATAAATTACAAACAAACTCCCTCTTTTTGCCGGTTTAACTCCTTCCCTCCTCCTGTTCAGTTGAGCAGTTAAACTAGATGAACTCTTGTGTCTCATCATCACTTTGGAGCAACAGTTCCAGAAGCAAGAATGTCTCTTTATCGTGTGGCTGTCGTGGCTCTGGTCGTTCTCCTGCTGCTTTATGGTAAGTTTAACAGACACTACATTTTCATTAATGATCAAAAAACTCACAACTAAAGTTTTTTTTTTGGTGGAAACAAATGTAATTCTTCATTGTTGTTGTTTTTGTGTTTTTTTTTAATGACAGTTACAGAGACCGAGGCTTGTCAATGGCCTGGAAAATGTAAATTCAAGTGTGGCATTTATCATACAAAGTCAATAAGATTCTCCTATTGTCCTTCTGGGCAACAGTAAGTTGAGTTCATATGCAGCGTTCCTATATTGTCTGTTTTACTTGCTTTTTTCAAGTGATTATATTTGTTTTTTTTGTTTTTTAACACTAGATGTTGCTATTTATATGGTTAATCCAGCCATGCTACTACACAGCTCACCTGGAATCAGATGATTGGACAAACAGAAGACAATGTAACTCTGCTGAGCTGAAAATATTAAATTAGTCTTGTGGTTCTTTGCTGATTTCAGTGCAGCTCAAATGATGGAATAAAATCATTCCCTTAAGATCTTTGCTCCTTTGTATTTTTTTCATGTAACCCTGGATTATTTGTCATCATATATTTTGGTTTGTATCTGGCAATATTTGTTTTACAATCATAATATATTTGATTTATAAAGTATGTTACATTTGATGTTACAAAGCAAGCATAACAACTTGCATTAAAAGAAAATAGCACATACTTAATATTGGTCGTACATCTAGACATCTGCCACTAATATGAGTGCAGTCCATGGTTATATACAGTATAAGTTTTAACAATTTGTTTATATGAGACATGCTGTATGATAAAATGTGGGTTATGAAATAAATTCAGCTTAAAACTGAGGGACGAACAAAGACAGACATGTGGACGTGTGATCAGTATTAAAGATGCCAATCAAATATACACTGCTCCAAAAAAAAAATAAAAGGGAACACTTAAAACAACACAATGTAACTCCAAGTCAATCACACTTGTGTGAAATCAAACTGTCCACTTAGGAAGCAACACTGACTGACAATCAATTTCACATGCTGTTGTGCACATTCAACTATGTAAAGAACAAAGTAATTAATAAGAATATTTCATTCATTCAGATCCAGGATGTGTTATTTTAGTGTTCCATTTATTTTTTTGAGCAGTTTATACATATATATATATATATATACACACACACACATATATATATAAATATATATATATAAATAGACACAAATCCAATTATATTCTGTTGAGGTGTTACTCAAGCATTTGTTCAAAATCAAAGGATGTTGCCTTTTTCTTTTCATCACCTACTGTACTATATACTTTAAATTTAAATTTTCGTATCATCGTCTTGTCTGATTAGACAATGCATACTTTAAATAACTGTACATTTGGTAAATGGTATATTGGTCAGTATTTCTATCTAGCTATCTATCTAGATTCCAATCTCTCACTGTTTATTTATATAGTGCTTTACAATATCTGTAAGGTTCTCTAAGTAGTTCACATAAAATGAAAAAATACAAAACACTCAGTAAGTTAGCAGGAGTAGACAATAAAACAGTAAGCAAAACCAATAAACCAATACAATAAGAATCAGTGATATTAGCCAGTGTAAAATTAAGAACAGAGTGAAAGTGTCACTGTGCTGTTGAATTTTGAAAGTCATTCCAAATAAATATGTTCTGTGTTTACTTTTAAAAACTCCCAAGTCAGTGATGGAATGCAAATCAGGGGCTAACATGGGGGTCATCGGGGGGTCAACCTAAATTAGAGGATTTGGTTGACTAAGAGTCTTAAAATGTGATCTATTTGCTGAAATTGTTGAGACCAATACTGGATTCTCACCTTTTAATCACCAATAATAATAATAATGGAATAAAATCTTCTGTCTTTTCACACTTTAGTTAAAAACAAAGGAGACGATGCTGTGACACAGACTCAGTCCCTCTCTTTGTTAACAGAGCAAGTGTGGGAAGGGTGCAGATGTTTCTGAGGACCTCACCTGGTTACACAACCACCACAGAGAAAAACACACAAAAACCAAAACGCACAACAGAGGCGTCATCCATTTGGTTGACTTGGAGTCTTAAAATGCTTCTAGCAAAGGTAAATATGACAACTTTTTGTCAACATTTCACTGAGCCAGTGTTGTGCATGTCATAATTTTCAGTTTAACTTTTGTTTAATTTGTCACGGTGCCACTCAGTGAGGACTCACCCGTCCCGTCTCTTTAACAGGGGAAACAGTCGCTGCACTAACATGCTGTCCACTGTTTTCATTGTTTGTCAGTCTCAGTCCACAGACGAGTTCCTCATCAAAAGTGTCTGCAGAAAAATTCATTCTACACTGAACAAGAAAACATTGTGTTATGTGAAATCTGTGCTTTTTGTTGAATCACTTTTTTTTTTTTTTTTCATGAATTCTGCATGAATTCACATCAAATAATTAAAAACACTAAACATTAAAAACAAATCTGACTTTTGAATTCATCTACCAGGCCAGACAGTAATGCTGGCGGTCCAGTTTTGGTCCACGGCCCACCAATTGCTGACCGCTGGTCAATTCTGGTCCATTATGGTAACTGGTACTTTTTTTTTATTACCTGCTCTGGTGAGGTTCCAAGTGAGACGAGCCGATACTAAAATGTGACGTGGACAGAATGCCGGCCACCGATTGGTCAGAGACGAGAGTCATGAGCGCGACGTGCGACACAGGGATCAAACCGAACAATGCCGAACTGTAGATCAGTTAAAAAAGATTTAAAAATCCTGAAAACATGGGTTAATCTCCAACATTTAACAAGGCCATTTCTAAAATCTCAATATTTAACAGAGGAGTCTGGTGTATTTAGCGACAGCACTGCAGAAAGACGGAGATCGTGAGCCCAATTACAAACCGTTCAGCCGTATTTCAGTTCAGTGACTGTGTCAGACGGAGTCTGAGCTCCGGTCACGCAGGAAGTACGGAACCATTCACTGAACAAATATTTTTTATCGACTGAGTCTGATTCAGAACCCTGAATAGAACTGCTTTGACCAGCGCTAGTTTGTGTCTTAGTGTCGCATAAATAAACGACGTCACGACAGTTTCGTGCATGACGACCCTGTATGCGTTGAGGATGTAAGGCAAGGCAAGTTAATTTATACTGCACATTTCAACATCAAGGCATTTCAAAGTGCTTTACAATTAAAAAAAAAAAACATTACGTATATAAAAGGCACATTTCAATAGCGAGGTAAAAGAAAGACGGGAGAAAAGAGATGATAATTTTATTTCCATTTAAACGCAGTGGCAAACAGGTAGGTTTTCAGGCTAGATTTAAAAGAGTGAATTGATGTAGGAGATCTTCTCCTGGGAGTTTGTTGCAGATATTTGGGGTGTGAAAACTGAAGGCAGCTTCCCCATGTTTTGTCCTGGTTCTGGGGACACAGAGCAAACCTGACCCAGTCGACCTTAGTGGTCTGGATGGATCATAGTGAGCCAACGGTACTCTACTTATGGAAAATGTCATGCCTGATACCACACCGGTTTCCTGTCATTTACCAACAGGAAATGGCCTGTATCTTTGCTGTACATTGACTGATCTACACAAAACTTCGCACATGAAAACTGAGTCAAGGGCATAGCACCTCCTGGTGGCAGGGCGGTGTATGTGAGGGCCCACGCAATGCTGTTTGCTTTAATTAGTATTATATTCTGTCTATATTATATCACATGGCTGGCAGCTGCGGTCTCACCTACACATGTTTTCATCATAACATGGTGGGGCTGCAGGTTTGACACCCCTGGTTTAGGCTGTCCAAATGAATGGGGGGGTCAATGCACAAATCTGTGTGTGTGAGTGTGTGTTTTCTCACCACTTACCCCGTTTACTTTCCCACAGTCCAGAAGATTCTACAAAGGTAAAGAGTTTGGAGGAGATCGTTAAAAGCAACGAATGACTCATTAAATAATAACTAGAGCTGCTGGCAGTAGCAGTGACAGTTGAAGGAATATACCACAGGCTAATAGGTATGAAAATAAATCATCTATCCTGCCAAAGTTCACTAATTGTATTTGCTTTTCTCTGATGAACATCATCTTATTACAAGTCGACACTTGCTGAAAACAGAGAATAACCCAAATATAACGCATACAGACACATTTTCACCGCAGCTCAACATTTCCTTCCAAAGGCTCAAACAGCTGTCTGAGCTGGCCTAACTGTATTTTATTTAACTTTTTAAATTCAGTTTGTTTAAAATGGACAATGCAGATTAATCAACATTTTAATTTAAAAAAGAGCTCATTTCTGTCTGTAGTCCTTTGGCAGGTCAATGCAATAACACAATACAGGCTTTACAGTACAAAAGTAATACATTCCCAAAAATGCAGTGTACAATAAAAGATATAGTAGACTAGTTATTCATAATTCTAAGTTGGGTTAACTTTTGTCTGAAGCAACAATAACTATGTTGACAACAAGAGCCTAATCTGAACAAAATATAGAATAAATAACACTACTAATGTATGTGCAAGTGAATTAGTACATTTCCTCATGTGTGGATATTTTTTATACACCTGGTTCACAGGCTGAAAACATTAACTAATTTGTGGAGTAAAAAAAAGTAGCAGACACATTTAAAGAGTTCACGGGTTTGGATTAAAATGAAGAAGGAGACAAGCAGTGAGTTCTACCTTGTTCACTGACACTGGACAAGATCAGAAAGCGAGAAAACAGAGCAACACACATGGATTACAGGTAACTAATTACCTTACATGAACAATAACACTGTAACATTAGGAGTTTGTGCATGTGTTCCAGGTAACACGTGTAGTACATGCTGTGGGGACCTAAATCTGTTTACACGCTTACTTTATGGGAACTTGCTTTCCTTACGGGGACATAATCATGTCCACATCACGTAAATTATTATATTTTATCATGGAGTCAAGTTGTAAGGTGAAGGTTACACCAGTGCTAGTTATAGTTAAGGCAAAGCAATGATCCTCTGAAGTCATGGAAACTAGAGTGTATTGTGTGTGTGTGTGTGGGTTAGGGTGTGTAACCCTTTGAGGTTTTGGAACAAAAGTTAAATACAGAATAGTGGCCTAGAATATGAGCTAGTTTAAATTTTTACAGAAAATCAAATTACCAAACGCACATATTTATTTTGGCCAAAAGCTAGAAGAAGAGACTCTGTCACCCAGGTAAAAGCTCAAATAGATAGATCCATCCATCCATGCTTTTTTCTTTTGTTACATCAAGATTAGATTATTCTAACTCAGTACTACCTGGATGTTCTAATAAAGTCTGTTAAAACCCTCCAGTTAGTTCAAAATGCTGCAGCCCGAGTTCTGACAGGAACTAGAAAGAGAGACCACATCACTCCATTGTTAGCTTCACTACACTGGCTCCCTCTACTGTTTAGAATTCAATTTAAAATTGTCCTGCTCATGCACAAAGCACTTAATGATCAGGCCCCATCATGTCTTAAAAATGTAGTCTCAACTTATCTGCCTAACAGATCACTTTGGTCCCAAAAGTCAGGCTTACTTGTAGTTCCCAGAGTCCATAAGAGTAGAATGGGAGGCAGAGCCTTCAGTTACCAGGCTCCTCTCCTGTGGAACCAGCTCCCAGTGTCGGTTGCACATCAAGCGCGATGTGAGGAAACTCATAAATTCTGAGGAAGAGGAGGAAAAAAAAAATCACGTCTGTCTGCGAGCAGAGCGGGTTTCACACACACTGCTGCAGCCCGCAGTGGTGTCGGTAAAAACTATTTTGAAGCTTGATTTTCACTCCCACCATCTCACTGAAGCACCTGTTTATTAACATGAAACGAGTTTTGAGAAACTAACACAATCAAGTGATCCACTGGCGTGTTAAATGTTTTGACTTTACGTCATTAACAACACTCAAGAACTTTGAAGTGCGGTGGAAACGCAAACTACACAGATTACCAGGAACTTCTTTACTTGATAATAAAAGTTCCTGGTAGTTTTGGTGGAAAAGGGGCTAATGTGACTTTATTACATGTCATGAACCTTGTTCTTTCTTAAGTCTTCCCAAGTCTATGCCTTTCCTTCCTGTCCTCTCTGTGTCCTCATCTTGCAGGCTGCAGAATCCAGATCCAGTTTTGATTATATTAATATTATTATCACTAACAATAATACTGCTGTCATTATTATTATCAAGCTTTGATTAAAAGTTCATCAGTATAATTTCGTATCAATAATCTCTGCTGCTGCTTGTATAATTGACACCGTAATTCTATAAACATGACATAACCGATTCTAAACTTGATACAACTGTTCACTGTAAATTTGCTTGTGGTCCCCCCTTTCTGTCCCCCACTTTCCTCTCACCCCAACCGGTCGAGGCAGATGACTGCAACATGTAGAGACAAATTTACTCACACACTCACTTATTTTGTTTGTGGTTGTTTTGGGGCATGTGGGATGAAACCTGTCCCGGAGAACACGAGCACGTGTCACGCGTTTCATTCATAGTGAAGACCTTCAGAGGCACAATGCGTTCCCTAGTCCTTTACTCTAATCTTAACCATCATACCTAAATTCCTAACCTTGAAACCAGGTATTAACCCTCCAAAAAAAAGTCTTTAAAGAGGTGAGGACCAGCCAAAATGTCCTCGCTTTCTCAAAATGTCCTCACTCGGTATGGTTTTTACAGTTTTCTGTCCTCACAAAGCCACAAATACAAGAACAAACCCACAGGGAGAACATGCAAACTCTACACAGAAAGACCAGAACTGGGACAGGAACCAGCTGTGAGGCAGCAATGTTAGCCACATGTGCCACTATGAGGCCTACAGCTTCATGTTCATTCAATCGTTCCCTGTATCTCATTTATGAAAAGTGTGACTCTCTAAAGTCTCTTCAGCACGGACCCACTTTTTGAGGCCCCTGCTTGAAAATGACATGCCCAAAATAAATAGTGTATATCTCTGCAATTACAAGCTCTATATGAATTAATTTGGTATCAAAATAACAATAAGCATGTAAGCATCACTGTAGATGCCACAGTGTCAGAGTAAATGCAGCTGGAACCAAGAATAAATGAAGGATTTTCTTCCTCGCCTCTTTTAGTAAAATCACCTTTGTAAATGTGCAATGGTAGCTTAGAAACTCGAGGAAATCATGTAACAACATGTGGACATAAGCGTTGCAAAGCCTGATGCTGCTGAAGTGAAGCAGAGCAAAATTACAGAGGGTTCAGTAAAGAGATGCCTGGGCATTCCCCTAATTCCCCATTGAAATAAAACCCAAATAAAACCATACAAAGGGATTATATTTGTCTCAAACTGGAGTACACTTACTGTAGAGTGTAAATAATTAGAGTGAAAATAGAAAACTGTACATTTGCTGACATCTGGTGGTCATTAGGAGGCTTTGTTCTCTCAGCTCTGAGACTCTGCAGCTCTGGTCAACTTCCCAGGTTCCTAGCTCTGGCTTCCATTGGTCAATCTCAGTGATTGACATCTGTTCTTAATCCTCTGAGCCAATAGAATCATGCTGTCGTCACCAAACACGTGTAGGCGCTGTCGCTCACGTGATATAACGCGTAAGCAGTGGGATGAACATGTATGGTTGTTCGCCCTTCTCTAGTCAGAACGATCGTATGACGCTATACAACGGCCAAACACGTCGCAGACAAGCCGCAAAGCATGTTGGGAGATGTAGTTCTTCATCCAAAGCGTGCTTTCGATAAACATCAAAGGTAAGACACATTTTTCGAACGTTTTTTTTTGCTACTCTCTGCTAGCTGCTAGCGCGTCGGAAACATACATCTTTGTTATCGCGAGAGTCTCTGCTTTCACGTGACATCTTGTTTGTGTGGTTTGCTAGAAGTGGGGAAGTTAGCAGACGCACGAAAGTGGACATACGCAGTTTTCATGTTTTTGTTACATGCCCACTGAATTGCCCGGGGTTTGACTTTTGTTTAATTTAGGGGGCGATACTTGGTAGAGGCTTTTAGCCTAGTTTCTTCCCGTCATTTTGGTATGCTACATGTTAGCATTGATGCTTCCTACTGTGTGCTGTGTTTGCCTATACAGCACGCATCTCGCGCAGCCCCCTGTAGAGGGGACAATCGTGTGGAAGGAGCTAAATCTCCCTCTGTGTGTGTGTGTCCCTCAATTTTACCTGATTTGTCTTTAACCAGTGTCACATTTGGTCATACAGCATGTCTCATATAAATCACTAAATAATTATGTAATCATGGAGACAGGCATGTACATGTGTGACCACTATTAAAGACTATGTTTAAGGTTAATTAAATTATATTCCAGCAAATAATCCAGGGTATCATGAAAAAAAGAAGCAAAGATGTTGCTGTATTATTCAACCATGTGTTCAAAATCAAATAATGATTTCATTTTTATTTATCAATTCATATTTCTATACTTGAATCTATATATCTATCTATCTATCTATCTATTGATTGACTAAATAACTGCCCTACCTACCTATATGTGATGTCCACCTGATATTGCCTGATAAATATATAGTTTTAGACATAAATCATATTATAATGTAATGAAAAATAAACCCAGACAAACATGAAGAAAATACAAAGATGTCAGGGGAATATTTTTTTTATTCCACCTCATCCATTTAATCTCCACTGAAATCAGTAAAGAGCCACAAGAATAATTTCAGGTCAATCATGTGATTCAGGGTGAGTCACTGCTGAATTAGCCCTCAGATTAAATAAGAGTATATTGTAAAATATAATATCTTTAATATAAGAAAATGAATCTAAAAAAACTATGAAAATTGTTTAGTGGAGGAAGAAAAACATTAAACACTTTCAGCATAATAGTGTTTTTGTTTTGATATAAAGTTTACAATAGAAAACAAATTATAAATATCCAGAAATAACTCGTTATGAGTTGATATGAAGTGGCGTGCTGTATGTGGTCCACGGGCCACAGGTTTGAGACCTCAGCTCTTCATTGTATTTGTGCACACAAACAGTGCAGCAGCGTGTCTACAATTAAAAATTGACTGAGTAAAAAGACAGATTTACCATGAAACAAACACAACAAAAGTGTCGTGTTTGTACGGGGAAAGCCATCCATGTCAGAGTTGGTGAGGATTCCCAGAATTTGTTTGAGTAGCTTTACATTGTACGTTATTGGTTATTACATCATATAAAATAGTAAAATGATATATTACACATCTGATTTGTAACCTTGTTGTTCGGGAACAGCTTCTGAACAAACATTGACTTGTGACTTATTAGAATTCAGACATAAATGAGAAACAAACTCCCTCCTCTCACCTGTTAAACTCCTCCCATCATCCAAGTTGAGCAGTTATAAATAAGATGAACTCTTGTGTCTCATCATCACTTTGGAGCAACAGTTCCAGAAGCAAGAATGTCTCTTTATCGTGTGGCTGTCGTGGCTCTGGTCGTTCTCCTGCTGCTTTATGGTAAGTTTAACAAACACTACATTTTCATTCATCTTTAAAAAACTCACAACTAAAGTTTTTTTTTTTTTTTTGGTGGATACAAGTTTAATTCTTAATTGTTGTTTTTGCTCTTTGTTAATGACAGTTGCAGAGGCCGAGGTTTGTCAATGGCCTGCAACATGTAGAGTGAGGTGTGGCATTAATGGAAAGACAGTAAGAACTTCCAATTGTCCTTCTGGGCAACAGTAAGTTGAGAAGTTCATATGCAGCGTTCCAATATTGTCCAATATTTTTACTTGCTTTTTTCATGTGATTATATGTGTTTTTTTGTTGTTGTTGTTTGTTTGTTTGTTTGTTTTTTAACACTAGGTGTTGCATTTATCATTATGCCTAATCCAGCCATGCTACTACACAGCTCACCTGGAATCAGATGATTGGACAAACAGAAGACAATGTAACTCTGCTGAGCTGAAAATATTAAATTAGTCTTGTGGTTCTTTGCTGATTTCAGTGCAGCTCAAATGTCTGAAATGGAATAAAAATATTCCCTTAAGATCTTTGCTTCTTTGTATTTTTTTCATGCAACCCTGGATTATTTGTCATAATATAATTTGGTTTGTATCAGGCAATATTTGTTTTACAGTCATAATATATTTGATTTATAAAGTATGTTACATTTGATGTTACAAAGCAAGCATAACAACTTGCATTAAAAGAAAGAATAGCACATACTTAATATTGGTCGTACATCTAGACATCTGCCACTAATATGAGTGGAGTCCATGGTTATATACAGTATAAGTTTATCAATTTGTTTATATGAGACATGCTGTAATAAATCAGCTAAAAACTGAGAGAAGAACAAAGACAGATGTGGACGTGTGACCAGTATTAAAGACTATATATATATATGTAAAAACAAATCTACAAATCAAATCAAACGAAAAATCAAATTACGTCTTTTTCTTTTCATCACTTACTTTACTATACTACTATATTTTAAATTTAAATTGTCTTATTGTCTCATGTGATTAGATAATGCATACTTTAAATAACTACATTTGATAAATGTTTAGTATATTATTCAGTATTTCTATCTATCTATCTAAATTCCAATCTCTCACTGTTTGTTTATATAGTGCTTTACAATATCTGTAAGGTTCTCTAAGTAGTTCACATAAAATGAAAAAAATACAAAACACTCTAAGTTAGCAGGAGTAGACAATAAAACAGTAAGGAAAACCAATAAACCAATACAATAAGAATCAGTGATATTAGCCAGTGTAAAATTAAGAACAGAGAGAAAGTGTCACTGTGCTGTTGAATTTTGAAAGTCATTCTAAATAAATATGTTCTGTGTTTACTTTTAAAAACTCCCAAGTCAGTGATGGAATGCAAATCAGGGGCTAACATGGGGGTCATCGGGGGGTCAACCTAAATTAGAGGATTTGGTTGACTAAGAGTACACCCTGGACAGGTCGCCAGTCCATGACAGGGCCACATAGAGACAGACAACCATTCACTCTTAAATTCACACCTACGGGCAATTTAGAGCGTCCAATTAGCCTAATCCCCAAATCTGCATGTTGTTGGACTGTGGGAGGAAGCCGGAGTGCCCAGTGAGAACCCATGCGCACACGGGCAGAACATTGTTCCGACCAGGTTGTGAACCCGTGACCTCTTGCTGCCCAACCGTGTGACAACAATAGCGTGATCTCACACCTCTGGTTTAGGCTGTCCAAATGAATGGGGGGGTCAATGCACAAACCTGTGTGTGTGAGTGTGTTTTCTCTCCCCTTACCCTGTTTAGTTTCCCACAGTCCAGAAGATTCTACGAAGGTAAAGAGATTGGAGGAAATCGTTAAAAGTAACGAGCGACTCATTAAATAATAACTAGAGCTGCTGGCAGTAAAGATACCTAACAGTAGCAGTGACAGTTGAAGGAATATAAAACAAGCTGATAAGTATGAAAATAAATAATCTATCCTGCTAAAGTCCACTAACTGTATTTGCTTTTCTCCGATGAACGTCATCTTTTTACAAGTCGACACTTGAACTTTTGAGTTGAATTGAACGTGAGTGAGTGAATCGAATCCATCAGCTGGTGCCAATCCCAGCTGACATAGAAAAAGTGGAGGTCACACCCTGTCCATCACAGGGACAACATGTAGAGACAAATTTACTCACACACTCACTTATGCTCAATTTACAGTAGAGTGTCCATTTAACCTCTGCATGTTTTTTGGACATGTAGGACGAAACCTGTCCGCAGAACACACACATTTGCATTTCATTCATAGTGAAGACCTTCATAGACATAATGGGCTCTACTTTCATGGCGCAGCGCAAGGTGGCACAGCGTAGCGCAGCCCACGCAGTGGTAATTTCATCAGGCACAACACCATGTGCAGCAAATTTGGCAATTTGGTAGACTGAGGGGAGGTGTCGACAGATTTAGCTTGATGCAGTGACTGGCTGTGCCAAGCTGAAGGTGCGCTGAAAGCTCACCAGCTCCCACCTGGTCTACTCTCGGCGCAAGGCGAAGCACAGCCAGTCTAGTGGTAATTTGGCTGACTGGCGCACGGTGTGTACACGTCACCAAAACCTCACAGGCAAGTTTACAGAATGTCAGGCACATTTCAATGCAATTAATAATCACAACAAGCACTATTTAATCTAACTATCTGAATTTATATATCGACAGCCCCGTCACATCTGATGTCAGAGCAAAGGTGGTTGGCACGCGTAATGGAATTTACGTGGAATGGAATTTAACGCAACTGAAACTGTGATGCAAACTATCAACTTCATGGGCTCTTATTTCATAGACCAGGCACAGGCGCAGCGCAGACTGCCATAAGCATTGAGGGCTTGGGTGGGATTGAGGTTGACGGGTAAGGTAAACATATTTACCTAGATTACCTAGATTTACCTAGAATAAAGATGAGTAGTGTGCACAGATCACAAAATAAACAAATACCATGTGTAACGGGGATGAAATCATAAGCAACTGTACTGCTTGGCAATGCATCCTTTAGGCACAGGTACTTCTGATTTCATCTTCATTACACAGGGTTTAAATATAGGTTACTAAATATAAGTGTCTTTGCGGAAAAATATGTTTACCTTATTTGTAATGCCAACCTCAATCCCACCAAAGCCCTCGATGCTTATGGCTGAGCGGGTGGAGGGTGCAGTGTCCTCCGCCCAACTCATGGCCACACTGTTGGAGGGGGCCGCCTCTGGTGTCTTTGTTTGGCCCTTCTTCTTACATCATTGAACCGTTTTTTACACTGGGCATCGGTTCTCAGTATGTCAGGGCAAACCTGATTAACAATACTGGTAAACTCCTCCCAGGCTCCTTTTGTATCATCAGCCTGCGGAGGACTGTTCGCGTGACCATATATTTGGCCACTGCGACCTTGGACCTCCCAGACCAGAACATCAGTTTTCCCCATCTGACGCTGCTGCTGTCTTCTTGTCTCCTTGTCCATGTCAAAAATGAGCTCCTCTCCTCACCTTTAAATACGGAGACTGGTGAAGACTGTGTTAGACCCAGTTATGCCTTCTCTCCTCCTCTCTTTGCTACTAGCATTGGTAGGAAGGATGGAGGTGGGACAGAAGATTACTTGCGTAAGGCTGCGCCCGACTGCGCCGTCTGTGCTGTGCACGAAAGTCTGGAGTGGAGTCTCCACACTCTTGTTGCAATCATGTTTACCCCTAGACCAGGTCGTAACAGCATAGCACCTCCTGCTGGCAGGGCGGAGTATGTGAGGGTCCACGCGATCTATGTTCCTTGTTCTGCTGTCTTCAATCAGTTTGAGCCTGTGAGTCTGTCATTTTTAAAGGATGTAGTTAGCCATATCAAACCTTCTGGTTCCCCTTATGATGCAATTCCCCCTCAATTATTTAAAGATGTTTTCCCTATTATAGGTCAGTCAGTTTGTGCCATTATTAACAGTAGTCTGTCTTCTGGTGTGGTGCCTGCAAAATTTATACATGCGGTAGTGCAACCTCTGATTAAAAAACCAGGTTTTGATCAGTCTGTGTTAGCTAATTTTAGACCCATTTCCAAGCTGCTTTTTATCTCTAAAATTTTGGAGAAAATTGTTTATGGTCAGCTGAAGTCTTTCCTGGATGAGCATGACATCCTGGAGGTTTTTCAGTCCGGTTTCAAAACCCTGCATAGCACAGAATCAGCTCTTTTAAAGGTTTTTAATGACATCTTACTTGCTTCTGATTCTGGCGACTATGTTATCCTTGTCCTGCTTGACCTTACTGCTGCCTTCGACACAGTGGACCACAGCATATTACTGTTGCGCTTACAACAGCTAGTGGGCATTTGTGGTACTGCTTTAAAATGGTTCATGTCCTATCTGGCAGATAGAACCATGTGTGTACGGCTTGCTGGTTCTGAATCCTCCACTGCTCCCCTGTCATGCGGGGTCCCTCAGGGCTCAATTTTAGGGCCCCTGCTCTTTTCATTGTATTTACTTCCTTTGGGCTCCATTCTCAGGAAACATGGCATCGCCTTCCACTGTTATGCTGATGACAATCAGATTTATGTTCCCCTGAAGCGCAAGGACGCCTACTCAATTAATTCACTACTTGCATGTCTTGAGGAGATTAAAGCTTGGTTGGCCCTGAACTTTTTAAATTTTAATGAAAGGAAGACAGAAGTGATGGTGTTTGGACCAAATAGCTCCTGTGACTCTCCTCCTGTTGACTTGGGCCCATTGGAAGTATATGTTAAGCCTACAGTCACTAATCTGGGCTTTAAAATGGACAGTGATTTTAAGTTGGACCGTCAAATTGGTGCTGTAGTGAAGTCCAGCTTCTTTCACTTAAGAAAGTTATCAAAGATTAAACATGTTCTCTCAAAACAGCACTTTGAGTCAGTAATCCATGCCTTCATTACATCTCGCCTGGATTACTGCAACGCACTTTACTTTGGAGTCAGCCAGACGTCTTCAGCTCGTTCAAAATGCTGCTGCTCGTCTTTTAACTGGAACGCGAAAGAGGGAACACATAACTCCCATTTTAGCCTCACTTCACTGGCTGCCTGTGCACTTTAGAGTTCATTTTAAAATCCTTCTATTTGCTTTTAAATCCTTAAATGGTCTTGCCCCGCCATACCTCGCAGAGCTGCTTCATCCTTATACTCCTGCCCGGTCTTTGAGGTCAGCTGATCAGCTGCTCCTACAGATTCCTAAATCTAAACGAAAGCTTAGAGGGGACAGAGCTTTTTCTGTTGCTGCACCTAGATTGTGGAATGATCTTCCTTTACATATTAGACAGGCCCCTTCTCTGTCTGTTTTCAAAAAGCATCTTAAGACCCATTTTTACTCTTTGGCTTTCAACCCAGTATGAGGCATTGATTTTACCTGTTTTTATTGGTTTTATGTTTGTTTTTGTTTGTGTGTATATACATAGGTGTGTGTGTGAGTGAGAGAGAGAGTATGTGTGAGTATATATATGTATATATATTATGTATATGTATGCACTGTGTATGTAGGTATGTATGTTTCTTATGCATGTCTATGCATATGTATGTGTATATAGCCCATTTCATCTGCTACACGGATGTACTGTATATATGTGTACATAAGTACAATCAACAGTCTTTTACGTTTTGTCCATCTTTTAGTATGTTTTAGTAGTTTATCATATTCTTCTCTAATGTACAGCACTTTGCCTCAGCTGTTGTTGTTTTTAAAGTGCTTTATAAATAAAGTTGGATTGGATTGGATTGGACACAATGCTGTTTGCTTTAATTAGTATTATATTCTGTCTATATTATATCACATGGCTGGCAGCTGCGTTCTCACCTACATATATTTTCATCATAACATGGTGGGGCTGCAGGTTTGACACCTCTGGTTTAGGCTGTCCAAATGAATGGGGGGTCAATGCACAAACCTGTGTGTGTGAGTGTGTGTTTTCTCTCCCCTTACCCAGTTTACTTTCCCACAGTCCAGAAGATTCTACAAAGGTAGTCTGGAGGATATTGTAAAAAGTAACAAGGGAATCATTAAATAATAACTAGAGCTGCTGATAGTGCAGATACCTGGCAGTAGCAGTGACAATTGAAGGAATATACCACAGACTGATAAGTATGAAAAAAATAATCTATCCTGCCAAGGTCCACTAACCGTATTTGCTTTTTCTCTGATGAACATCTTTTTTTTACAAGTCGACACTTGCTGAAAACAGAGAATAGCCCAAATATAACGCATACAGACACATTTTTACCACAGCTGTGATGTCTTAATTGTCTGAGCTGGCTTAACTGTATTTTGTTTAATTTTTTAATTTAGTTTGCTTAAAATGGACAATGCAGATTAATCAACATTTTAATTTAAAGTGTTAGCAAAAGAGCTCATTTCTGTCTGTAGTCCTTTGGCAGGTCAATGCAATAACACAATACAGACTTTACAGTACAAGTCATTACATCATATAAAATAGTACATTTTATACATCTGATTTGTAACCTTGTTGTTCGGGAACAGCTTCTGAACAAACATTGACTTGTGACTTATTAGAATTCAGACATAAATGAGAAACATACTCCCTCCTCTCACCTTATAATCACCAATAATAATAATTAAAAGAACTGCTTTGACTGTCATTAGTTTGTGGGTTTTTGTCGCATAGCAGCCGTGCTATGACGACCCTGCCTACGATGAGGAGGAACTATAGTCATGGAAAATGACATGTCTGATACCACACCGGTTTCCTGTAATTTACAAACAGGAAATGGCCTGTATCTTTGCTGTACATTGACTGATCTACACAGAAATTCACACATGAAAACAGTAAAAGGTGGCGTATGTTACGACCCCAGGATCGTGGGTTCCTTTTTCCTTGTATGCATGAGTCTGCAACCCATCACACATGTGAGTGTGTGATGGGTTGCAGGTGTGCATGTTTGAGTGACGTGTGTGTGAGCGTCTAGGTGGATCCTGAGAGCTGGTTGGTCCTGCACAGGAGGTTCCAGTATAAGAGGCCTGATCATCCCATCTACAGTGGACTTCCCTTGAACCACTCTCAGCCAGACTGACAGCAGACATTTTGTACTTGTTCTTAATAAACCTTTAAAATGGTTTATTTAGTGTGTTACTGGTGGCTTTTTGGGAGTTGGGAAGAGGGAGTCTCCACACTCTTGCTATGCAATCAGCATAGCACCTCCTGCTGGCAGGGTGGTGTATTTGAGGGCCCACACAATGCTGTGTGTGTGAGTGTGTGTTTTCTCTCCACTTACCCCGTTTACTTTCCCACAGTCCAGAAGATTCTACAAAGGTAAAGAGTTTGGAGGAGATCGTTAAAAGCAACTAAGTAACTATTATTTAATGAGTGTATCATTAAATACAGTAATAGCTGTAGTTGCTGGCAGTACAGATACCTGGCAGTAGCAGTGACAGTTGAAATAATATACCACAGACTGATGAGTATGAAAATAAATAATCTATCCTGCTAAAGTCCACTAACTGTATTTGCTTTTCTCTGATGAACGTCATCTTTTTACAAGTTGACACTTGAACTATTGAATTGAATTGAATCCATCAGCTGGTGCCAATCCCAGCTGACAAAAGTGGAGGTCACACCCTGTCCATCACAGGGACAACATGTAGAGACAAATTTACTCACACACTCACTTATGCTCAATTTAGAGTGTCCATTTAACCTCTGCATGTTGTTGGACATGTGGGACGAAACCCGTCCACAGAACACACACGTTTGCATTTCATTCATAGTGAAGACCTTCATAGACGTAATGCATTCCCAGCCCTTTACCCTGATCTTAACCATCACACCTAAATTCCTAACCCTAAAACCAGGTACTAACCCCCCCCCAAAGGAAAAAAAAAAACCTTTAAAGAGGTGAGGACCAGCCAAAATGTCCTCACTTTCCCATTGAGGCAGCAATGTCAGCCACATGTGCCACTGTGTGGCCTACAGCTTCGTGTTCATTCAGTTGTTCCCTGTATCTCATTTATGAAAAGTGTGACTCTCTAACTTTCCCTCTGTGTGTGTGTGTGTGTCTCAATTTTAGCTGATTTGTCTTTAACCAATGTCACATCTGGTCATACAGCATGTCTCATATAAATCCCCAAATAATTATATTAATGAAGTAACCATGAAGACAGACATGTAGATGTGTGAGCAATATTAAAAACTATGTGATGTACAGTATACTATATATTAAATATTGCCATATATATATATATATATATATATATATATATGCTAATTTCAGTAATCTGTACTGAAATTAGCATAGAGAGCCACAAGAACAGTTTCAGGTCAGCCAGTGTCCAGGGTGAGTCACTGCTGAATTAGGCCCCAGATTAAATAAGAGAGTATATTGTAGAATAGAATATCTTTATATATTGTCATTTTAAGAAAATTCATCTAAAAAACTATGAAAATTGTTTAGTGGAGGAACAAAAACATTAAACACTTTCAACATAATAGTGTTTTTGTTTTGATATAAAGTTTACAATAGAAAACAAATTATAAATATCCAGAAATAACTTGTTATGAGTTGATATGAAGTGGCGTGCTGTATGTGGTCCACGGGCCACAGGTTTGAGACCTCTGCTCTACATGGTATTTTGTGCACACAAACAGTGCAGCAGTGTGTCTACAATTAAAAATTGACTGAGTAAAAAGACAGATTTACCATGAAACAAACACAACAAAAGTGTCGTGTTTGTACGGAGAAAGCCGTCCATGTCAGAGTTGGTGAGGATTCCCAGAATTTGTTTGAGTAGCTTTACATTGTAAGTTATTGGTTATTACATCATATAAAATAGTAATTAGAATTCAGACATAAATGAGAAACAAACTCCCTCCTCTCACCTGTTTAACTCCTCCCATCATCCAAGTTGAGCAGTTATAAACAAGATGAACTCTTGTGTCTCATCATCACTTTGGAGCAACAGTTCCAGAAGCAAGAATGTCTCTTTATCGTGTGGCTGTCGTGGCTCTGGTCGTTCTCCTGCTGCTTTATGGTAAGTTTAACAGACACTACATTTTCATTCATCTTTAAAAAACCCACAACTAAAGTTTTTTTTTTTTTGTGGAAACAAATGTAATTGTTAATTGTTGTTGTTTTTGCTTTTTTTTAACAACAGTTGCAGAGACTGAGGCTTGTAAATGGCCTGCCATGTGTAAATCCAGGTGTGGCATTAATGAAAAAGCGTCAGTAGCGTTTAACAATTGTCCTCCTAGCAAAACGTAAGTTGAGAATTTCATATGCAGTGTTTCAATATTGTCTGTTTTTACTTGCTTTTTTCATGTGATTATATGTGTTTTTTTTGTTTGTTTGTTTTTTAACCCTAGATGTTGCTATTTATATGGTTAATCCAGCCATGCTACTACACAGCTCACCTGGAATCAGATGATTGGACAAACAATGAAGACAATGTAACTCTGCTGAGCTGAAAATATTAAATTAGTCTTGTGGTTCTTTGCTGATTTCAGTGCAGCTCAAATGTCTGAGATGGAATAAAAATATTCCCCTAAGATCTTTGCTCCTTTGTATTTTTTTTTTATATAACCCTGGATTATTTGTCAGAATATAATTTGGTTTGTATCGGCAATATTTGTTTTTTATGATTGTTTTACAATCATAATATATTTGATGTTACAAAGCAAGCATAACAACAAAAGAAAATAGTACTTAATATTGGTCGTACATCTAGACATCTGCCACTAATATGAGTGCAGTCCATGGTTATATACAGTATAAGTTTAGCAATTTGTTTATATGAGACATGCTGTATGATAAAATGTGGGTTATGAAATAAATCAGCTAAAAACTGAGGGACAAACAAAGACAGACATGTGGACGTGTGACCTGTATTAAAGACTGTGTGATATATATATATATATATATACTTTCAATAAGTGTACATTTGGTAAATGCTTGGTATATTATTCAATATATCTATCTATCTGTGATTTGTTTGACTGAAAATGTTATATATCTGCTAAAATTGTTGAGAACAATAATGAATTCTCACTCATTTATATAGATAATCTATATAAATCACTGGAGTATGGATTGAAACAGTGTGACTGAAAGTTGCTCTTATATATTAGCAAGTGAGCTAAGGTCGTGCTAATACCTTCAGATACCTCTGGTCAAAATAAATGTGTGTATTTGGTTATTTAATTATCTGTTGACATTTAAGATATTTAATGTTCTTCTATTTGTTTCAAGCCTCAAAGTGTTTCAAGCCCTTTCCCATCACCTTTTCTCTCCTCAGATCAACACTGATGTCATACGTGAAAGTTAAATGACAACATTTCACGGAAGCAACTGAGAAAAAGAATTGTTATTTAATGACACACACACTCAGAAATAGAAGTACCCATGTGTACCTAAAAGAATACCTTTGTGTCTGTTAGTGAAAGTAAATTTTTGTACCATTTCTAAATGTACACATTAAAAAACGCATACCTAACACATAACACGTGCAGTGATAATGTAAATAATGCCTCCTGATGCCAAGTGTGCATGTGGATTCCCCTATAGAAACCCTTATAAAATAAAACCACAAGACTTTATTTTAATATTCTCAGGGCAGAAGGGTTCAGTTCCAGATACCTGTAACAAATTGTTTAGTGCCTTTTTTAGATCCACTGTGATCTGTAAATTGTAATGCACATGTATAAATAGTAAACTTAGGTATAATATTGCACTTATTTTTCCTTAAGAAATGTCAGGTTGTTCATAATATGTTTTGTAAAACGATAGACTAAGTTAAATGAAGATACATTACATGAAAAAATACAAAGAGACAACGACGTTAAGGGAATATTTTTATTCCACCTCAGCCATTTGAGCTGCACTGAAATCAGCAAAGAGCCTTTAAGACTTTATTTTAATATGCTCTGGTCAGCAGAGGTAAGAGTCAAATCCTCCATGACATCTGATTCCAGGTGAGTCTTGTAGTAGCACGGTTAATTTAGCCAAGTCTAATCACGCAGCATCTAGTTAAAAACAAACACACACAAAGAAAAACATATAATCACTTTCCACAAGCAAATACAGTAAATATATTATTTGTATGTTGCAGCTTTACATCTCAGCTTACTGTTGGTTGGCATTGCACTCGTTAGAAGGTATGGAAATGTCATACATGCTGCAAACAGGCAGACATCTTCCTCCATATTTGCCACAAAACTGAGCCATAGTCTCTGCAACTGTAATCACAAAAGCAAAACAAGAGTTCCCCAGACTTCCATCTACCTCTTCTGCAATATTTTTGTATACTGTGAAATGTCATTACTCTTATTGTCCCATATCCACTACACATAGCATAAGACAATCATTATTGTGCAATATTAATCAATGTGCAATAACCTGTATAATTAATGTCCAATATCACTCTGTATGAGACCTCTCATCTCTTTTACCTCAGAACCGTACACTCTAACCTACCCTACCCCCCCCTTTTTTTATTCACTATTTTGTCTTGCACTAGTGTTTATTTTATTCTGTGTTGTAAATGTCCTACATACATGTCTGCACTGAAGAATGGGTTGCTTTTAATCTCATTGTACATGTGTATAGTGACAATAAAAGGCATTCTGTTCTATTCTATTCTATTCTAAAACATCAGCTAAAAATTTTCAAATACGAGCTGCAAACACATGCAGTCGTGTGTCTGTTAAACTTACCATCAAGCAGCAGGAGAACGACCAGAGCCACGACAGCCACACGATAAAGAGACATTCTTGCTTCTGGAACTGTTGCTCCAAAGTGATGATGAGACACAAGAGTTCATCTTATTTATAACTGCTCAACTGAGGAGGAGGAGGAGGAAGGAGGGAGAAAACAGGAATTAATTTATGAATTTTAAGACATTAAAGTACAATACTTTTACTTTGTTAAGGTTTCCTAATAAGTATATAACAATTATAATAATCAAATCTATCTATCTATCTATCTATCTATCTATCTATCTATCTATCTATCTATCTATCTATCTATCTATCTATCTATCTATCTATCTGTCATTTGTTTGACTTAAAATGTTATATATCTACTAAAATTGTTGAGAACAATAATGAATTCTCACTCAGATAATCGATACAAATCACTGGAGTATGGATTGAAACAGTGTGACTGAAAGTTGCTCTTATATATTAGCAAGTGAGCTAAGGTCGTGCTAATTGTTATTTTAAAACTACATACATGTCTCCAGTATTTTCTGGATGTGTTCCAATATTATGACTGAAAAATAATTGTACTGTAAATAGTCAATATAGCCCTGCTGAAACAAATGTAATGGTGGCCTAAGATTTTTATCCATGTAATCGTGACCTGCTTGAATAAGTGCCTCTGGTCAAAATAAATGTGTGTATTTGGTTATTTAATTATCTGTTGACATTTAAGATATTTAATGTTCTTCTATTTGTTTCAAGCCTCAGAGTGTTTCATGCCCTTTCCCATCACCTTTTCTCTCCTCAGATCAACACTGATGTCATACATGAAAGTTAAATGACAACAATTCACGGAAGCAACTGAGAAAAAGAATTATTTAATTTAATTTAATTTAGTTATTTAATGACACACACACTCAGAAATAGAAGTAAAAGAATACCTTTGTGTCTGTTAGTGAAAGTAAATTTTTGTACCATTTCTAACTGTACACATTAAAAATTGCGTACATAACACGTGCAGTGATAATGTAAATAGCTTTTTTAAAAGCACATTTTCTTTTTTCTACATTTTAAAATTTATTTATTTATTTAATTCACTTTGTAACGTCTCTGATTGTCAAAAGGTGCGTTTCTAGCATCTGCAAACATAATACTGTACTAGAGTGAAGGAACATTGTCAGGTGCAGAAATGTTCTTGTCTTGTACCCCTGTTTTTGGGTGTACATGATATTATGTTAGTTTAGTCCAGGGATCTGCAAACATGTATTTACTTTTATCTTATTTTCATTTTTTCTTTCAAAGTGAGCACCTCTTATTTAGAGATCAAGGCAATAAATTAAAGTGTTTTAACATTTTTACAATTATATAGTTTCCCTAAAGTTTATTCAGTGTATTGATATTAGGAATTCTATATTTTATTGACATTAATTTCTAATTACTGTTCAAGACAAAATAATTTTATAAATACTTACTTCAACATCATAAAATTAAAATGTATCCATGTGTTATAATACTGTACTGTGGTTTCTTTTCAGCCAAGTGTTCTCTTGTAAGATGGTGGAGATGATGCAACATCAGAGCAAAGCAAATAGAACTGAAGGATGTTGGCAGAATCATATGACCATCAGGTTGTTGTATAATCCTTCAAGGGCCAAAGTTAACCTGCCACTGCTAATGCCAGGTATCAGTGCTGGAAGCAGAATTAGTTATTATTCAATGAAGTCATGAGTCCAAACCTCAAAAAACTATTTACTTTTGTAGAATCTGCACATCTTTGGACTGAGGGAAAGAGAAGAGAAGTGTATTTTACTTTTAATATTCTGTGAATTACATGTTCTTCTGTTGGCTTTGTTTTTTTCTCTGTAGCATTGTGGAGTCTGCAGCTGTTGTCTTACTTTAAGAAAATGTAGTACCTTTAATCGTCACCTCCAAAGTCTTTATTTTTGTAGAATGTATTTGGACTATGGGGAAGTAAAAGTAGAGGAAACACACACTTATATCCATTTGCACGACCTAAACAAAGCATTATCCCTAAAAAAACCATAACCTTCTCCTTCTTTCATCATCTTGTTCTCTCTCCCTTGTGTCCTCTTCTGTTCTGTCCTCATTTCCTCTCTTCTCTGTTGTCTTCTTCTTTTCCTCCTGCCCAGCAGCTCCATCTTCAACATCCTTTGTCTAATATATTCACTATTCCTCCTCTGCACGCGACCAAAACCATCTCAACTTTGACTCTATTTCTTACTTTATCTCCAAACCGTTCAACCTGACCTGTCCCTCAAATATGCTCATTTCTAATCTTGTCCATCTTGGTCATTCCCAACAAACATCTCAGCATCTTCAGCTCTGCCGCCTCCAAAACAATATTTCCAACAAATGCAAGTGACAAATACAGTAATCTGTTTTAAATGAAACCAACAGAGAGAAATGTATGCATTTTAACCACGTGTGTTCTATAATCACAATGTAATAGAATATGGGAATGAGGACATATGTCTAAAATACTATTTAATCCAGTACAGATTAATATTTGTAGTTCTTGCAGTTGTCCAGCAGGGGGTGACGTTTGTACCACCGTATTGTCTACGGCCGCATAAAAGTGTACTTCCTGATCGTTAGATGGCGCTGTTAAGAAACAAACCGTAGCCACCTGAAACTACGAGCGCCTGAAATGACCGTCTCCGGTACTTCCGGTCCTGCAGACACTCATTATTGTTTCCGCCACGCTCGTTCAACTCAGAAAACTCCCCGTCTCCCCCACTGAGTCACGCCTGTCACCATATAATGTGTAAACAAATATGATGTAAACACGTAGAGAGTGTAATGTGAGTTAAAACATACTATTCAGATCACACGCTGTGTTTGACCGATGGTGTGTTTCTTGACGGGAACAAACGTCGACACGATCATGTTTCACATCGGACGGTGTAAACGACGAACAGAGCAACAGTAGGAAGCTGCTGCTGAGAGTTTTTCTTTCTTTCTTTCTTTCTTTCTTTCTTTCTTTCTTTCTTTCTTTCTTTCTTTCTTTCTTTCTTTCTTTCTTTTGTAAAATAAAACATTTACTTTAAAAAAAAAAAAAATTAACTATCGGTTGTCTTTAATTCATAGAAATTCAGCTCTAAACTGAAGGAACGTGTTTCGCCGGAAGTGCTAACACCACTGAGAGGCGAAGCTAAGCTAAGTTAAGATAATTAGGTGAGTTAACTAAAGTATCCCCATGCCTGGACAGCAGGTACTAACTGACCGACTTGTTTTGAGGGAAGTTCGGTTTAACACATTTAATATCCACTGCTGGTCTGAATGGTTCTCAGGTCAGGACACGAGTGTAACAGTAACTTAAATATTTACTAACTTAATTAACAGTTAACATTTGAATAAATAACACGAAGACCACATTTCACACAATTCATCTCCTTTAATGTCACAGAGTTACTGAATAATGTATGTAATTGCATTATAAATACATGCTGTTTTACATTGGTTACATGTTTTAATTCACCACTTCCCAACACCACAGTAAAACAATAATATCAGTACACTAGAGTATGACACTTTAATACACTGGGACACTTAAATTTTCATCCAGCCACTCGCACTGTTTACTGCTGCTCTTTTGTCCATATTCACTCCCAGCATTAATTGCCTGTACTTCAGTTCACATTTTATCAGTGACAGTAAAGAATTTATATTCTTAATAGGCCATCTTTTGGGAAATCTTGCAGGGAAATTTCCCCTTTTTGCAAAAAAAGGGGAGCTTATTTAAAATTCCTAAAATGCACATTCAAAGCAGTAAGAGGTGAAATCAACAGAGGATCAATTACGTTTCCCTTAACTTTCCCCTAACTGCCAAATTGGTGGTCTTTAGTGTTGTATTTCCACCTCTGTTTACATCATGCATATTATCATATTTTTATCATTATAATATGTATTTGTTTTCTACTTTTTTTTTTAGTTGTGGTGTTCATAACTCATGCTTACTCTTTATTTTTCTTGACGGGGATTGTTCACTGGTAAGTGTCGGACTTTGACAGGATGCATCAAGTGTATCCTGACAGTTTTTGACTTTTGTGGTCATTTATTTGTGTTTGTCTGTCTCAGTCAGGCTGGTCGAAGTCGCAGTGCCACCATTGTGACGGCATATTTAATGAAAAGACACCAACTATGTTTCAGTGAGGCTTATCATAGACTGAAGACTGTCAAACAGGATGTACAGTAAGTGTGACTGTGTGTGTGTGTTCAGACCAGGTATTAACAACTGTCCTGAGTGATATTTTTTCCCTTCTTCTTAAAAAGAAACTAAAAATGACAAACTAGAAGCACTCGGAGAGCGCAGACCTCTGCCAAGCAAAAAAAAAAGAGTCCTTCAAAAAATTCAAGGATCCAGACGGCAAACCGAATCACCAGCAAAATCTAATAATCTTTTCCTGAAAATTTCATTGTTGTTTTACTAAAAGAACGACAGACAGACAGACAAAAACAAACACTGGCAAAAAACAGCCTCCTTGGAGTCCAAAAGTGTAGCAAAAAAAAGGCAACTGGACTTAGTTAAATTTCTTGAACACGTTTCGCCTCTCATCCATTTGCCTTTTTTTTTTTGGCTACACTTTTGGATACCATGACCTGGATGACTGAGAATCTTCACAGACAGCCTCCTTGGAGGTAATGAACTGCAGTACCATGAAATAACCACAAGGTGGCAGAACATACAGATAAATAAATGTACTGCTGTATGTGTGTCGAATGGTTGTCTGTCTCTGTATGGCCCTGTGATGGACTGACGACCTGTCCAGGGTGTACCCTGCCTCTCGCCCTATGTCAGCTGGAGATAGGCACCAGCGCCCCCGCGACCCTCAGTGGACAAAGCGGTAGAAAATGAGTGAGTGAGGGTGAGTGCATGTGTGTCACCTTTCCTGAAAGTTTCATCAAAATCCGTCCATAACTTTTTGAGTTATTTTGAGTTATAACAGACACTGGTGACAACATAAGCTTTTTGACGGAGGTAATTATTCAAAACAAATCTTGCTTTTACATTTACTTACAAGAGAGTAGGCCTTCTATTATAAACAACTTCAATAAGCTGTATATGATCTTAGCAGTCTCTCAGTTTTATTCACAGTAACATATATGTGTATATTTAACTATGGTGCAGGAAGAGTAGTCCAATCACGTGTGGTTAAATGCTTTGAGATTGTCTTTCTGGTAACAACAGCTCTAAAGAGAGTTGTAATCGAGTATGCAGGTCTTTTGACTGCATTCTTTGTGTAATTACAGTTTTATCAGTGACCTATTCCAGTTTCCAGGAACAGGTCACTAATGCTGGTGATGTGTTTCAGGGTCAACAGTGGTTTTGAGGAAACAAGACAAACACAGACACACATATGCTGGTCTTACATTCTTTCTGTGGACCCTTATAGATGTAACGCATTCCCTCGCCCCTTACCCTAACCTTAAGAAGAAGAAGAATCTTTATTGTCATTATACAACGGCAACTGCACAACGAAATTTCGAGGTCAGATGGAGGGTTGATCAGAGTCGCTGAGACTGAGTGCGCCGCCACACAACGGACCTAACCTGACCGAAAGTACAAATATCCATACGTGTTTTTGATGGTGGGAGGAAGCCCACGCAGAGAACATGCAAACTCCACACAGAAAGGTTCTGGACCAGGAATTGAACCCAACACCTACTCTAACAAATTCTGGGCATCCTCACCAACCCCAAAATGGACAAACACGACACTTCTGTGGCGTTTGTTTCATGGCAAATCTGTCTTTTTACTCAGTCAATTTTTAATTTTAGACACACTGCTGCACTGTTTTGTGTGCACAAATACCACGGATTTGTATTTTTGTTAATTGAGATTAATTTCAAAAGTTTAACAGTGAACTGCAGTGTTTTTCACATTTTTACCAGTTTCTGACATGTATTCAGTCTTTAATACTGGTCACACGTCCTCATGTCTGTCTCTATTCTGACTGCAGTCCATGGTCATATTTAAATGTGTGATTTACAGTATATGAGACAAAATGGGGCACTGATCATAAGACAAATCAGCTAAAAACTGAGGGACAAACACACCTGGATAGAAAAGACTTTTCTTTGTTAATTGAGATTAATTTTAAAAGTTTAACAGTGAACTGCAGTGTTTTTCATGTTTTGCAGTTCACAGCTGTTGTTTAGTCCATATCAACAATATATGTCAACTTTAAACCAGTGTCTTCTTCCTAAATCAAATTACAATATTATTCTGTGAAGCTGACTCTTAGATTTGTCTGTTGATCTCCTTCTGCTCCTCTATTATCATATACACACAGTTTAAAGGGATTCTGTGACACAGACAAGCTGCAGAATTATCTGCATGTGCAACATGTGCAATATTTTCTATAACTTTTTTGTTTCTCTCACCTGCGAAATTTATGTTTGCAATGTTTATACGATTTCATAGCTTTTAATTATTGCAACAAGTTGGTTCTTTTGGTAAAGTATGCTACAAGTTCTTTGTTTACCGTTTCTTTGCACTCGGGACTTTGACTTATTTATCACTTTTTAAGTTATTTTTACTTAATTATATAGTTTTTCCTTTCTTTTTCTTGTATTGTCTTTGAAGCACCTTTCTTCTGTGTTCTTTCTGCCAGACTGCACAAGAATAACTATGTGCCTGGACTGTTTGGTTTGTGCACAAATGGCAAATAAAAATCTTGAATCTTGCTCTTATTTAGCAGATTATACAATTTCTATTCTGATTTGCAGTTTGTTTTTTGACTTGTTTTTACTTTTCTGACATGTATTCAGTCTTTAATACTGATCACACGTCCACATGTCTGTCTTTGTTCGTCCCTCAGTTTTAAGCTGATTTATTTCATAACCCACATTTTATCATACAGCATGTCTCATATAAACAAATTGTTAAAACTTATACTGTATATAACCATGGACTGCACTCATATTAGTGGCAGATGTCTAGATGTACGACCAATATTAAGTATGTGCCATTTTCTTTTAATGCAAGTTGTTATGCTTGCTTTGTAACATCAAATGTAACATACTTTATAAATCAAATATATTATGATTGTGAAACAAATATTGCCCGATACAAACCAAATTATATTCTGACAAATAATCCAGGGTTACATGAAAAAAAGAAATACAAAGGAGCAAAGACGTTAAGGGAATATTTTTATTCCATCTCAGCCATTTTGAGCTTCACTGAAATCCGCAAAGAGCCACAAGACTTTATTTTAATATGCTCTGGTCAGCAGAGTTAAGAGCCAAATCCTCCATGACATCTGATTCCAGGTGAGTCTTGTAGTAGCACGGCTGATTTAGCCCCATATAAACGTGCAACATCTAGTTAAAAAAAAAAACAAACAAAAAACATTACACAAGCAAATAATATAGATATATATTCAGTACACCAATATTCTATGTATTGAATATTGGTGTACTGTAACTGGGCATCTTAACTTACTGTTTGCCTTCACCACAGCTTACACCAGTGGGTATTTGAAAGGACAAGCACTGAACTTCACAGCTTGCAGGGATTCCACAACCATGAGCCTTTGCAGCTGTAATCACACAAGACAAAACATGAAACATGAGCTTTGTTTCCAATTAAATCCTTTTGTTGTCCAGTTTATAAGCATCAGGAAAAATATTCAAATACCAGCTGCAAACACACGCAGTCGTGTGTCTGTTAAACTTACCATAGAGCAGCAGGAGAACGACCAGAGCCATGACAGCCACATGATGAAGAGACATTCTTGCTTCTGGAACTGTTGCTCCAAAGTGATGATGAGACACAAGAGTTCATCTTATTTATAACTGCTCAACTTGGATGATGGGAGGAGTTAAACAGGTGAGAGGAGGGAGTTTGTTTCTCATTTATGAATTCTAAGACGTCACAGTTTCCAAAAAAAAAAAAAAGTTGTGATGATGTGTGAAATGTAAATGCAATGATTTTTACACCTCATAAACCCATATTTTATTCCCAACACAGTGTTTCCCCGAGGTTTGTAGCCTTAAATGATGTTATCTCCTAATTTGCATATTCTGTCAATTCTTTTTTTAGTGTTGCAATCAGAATGAGTGTTGCGATTCGCAACGAAAGACAATAATGGGAACGAGTTTTGCTCAAACATTTAACACGGTGGCAGAACAACAGTTCTTTTAGGTATTTAATTTTATTTAATAAATATTGGAGATGAGCACTTTTCGGGGGTTTTGGTTCTGTCCAGTTGGACAGGAATTGGCATTGTTTCTGGATTTGCTGAGGCTGATTCTGACAGTTTAAGCCGCTGATTCACTCAGTGAACAAGTGCATTTCATGAAAAATATTAGCTCGTTTTGGCTCAAAAAAGTTTGAACAAAGGCAACAAAAGGCTGGAAAAGTAAATGGCACAAATCAAAACAACTGGAAGAGCATTTGGCAACTAATTAGGGTAACAGGCAACAGGTCAGTAACATAACTGGGTATAAACAGAGCATTTCAGAGAGGTGGAGCCTCTCAGATGTAACACAAGTTCACTAATGGGCAACAAATTGCGTATAAAAATTGTGGATAAATTTCAGAAAAATGTTCCTCACCATAAAATTGCAAAGACTTTGAAGATCTCACCGTCTACAGTGTGTAATATCATGAAAAGATTCGGAGAATCCAGCAGAATCTCTGTGAGCAAGGGACAAGGCAGAAGGTCAAAACTGGATGCTGGTGATGTTCAGCCCACGACTGTTGAGCAGCTCGAATCCTGCACCAGACAAGAATGGGACAACATTCCTTTCCTGAAACTGCAACAGCTGGTCTTGTCTCTTCTCAAGCATTTACAGACATTTGTTAAAAGAAGAGCGGATGCTACACAATGGTGAACATCGCTCTGTTCCAACTTTTTTGAGATGTGACGCTGCCATCACATTTGGAACGAGCTAATATTTTCTAATGAAAAGGTCAAATGTCTCAGTTTCAACATCTGATATGTTGTTTATGTTCTATTTGGAATAAAATATGAATTTATGTGATTTGCAAATCATTGTGTTCTGTTTTTATTTACATTGTACACAGCGTCCCAACTCTTTTGGAATTGGGGTTGTAATAATAATAATAATAGTACATTTTTGTGTCCGGAAGCTCAAAATCATTGAACAAATGATGTTTTTATATGTTACTTTAGTTCAGGGATCTGCAAACATGTGGCTCTTCAGCCCCTCTGCAGTGGCTCCCTGTAGCAACAATGTATTTTCATTTTTTCTTTCAAAGTGAACACCCCTTATTTAGAGATCAAGGCAATAAATTAAAGTTTTTTAACATTTTGTCAAGTAAAATATGCCAGTCTCTCTAATGTTCATTCAATATATATTGATATTAGGAATTCCATATTTTATTACACTAACTTACAAATTTCTGGTTGCTGTTCCAGACAAAATGATTTTTAAAATACCTACTTCAACATCATAAAATTTAAAAAAATTAAAACCAAATCCTGATCTATCATTTAAATGTATCCATGTGTTATAATACTGTACTGTGGTTTCTTTTCAGCCAAGTGTTCTCTTGTAAGATGGTGGAGATGATGCAACATCAGAGCAAAGCAAATAGAACTGAAGGATGTTGGCAGAATCATATGACCATCAGGTTGTTGTATAATCCTTCAAGGGCCAAAGTTAACCTGCCACTGCTAATGCCAGGTATCAGTGCTGGAAGCAGAATTAGTTATTATTCAATGAAGTCATGAGTCCAAACCTCAAAAAGCTATTTACCTTTGAAGAATCTGCACATTTTTGGACTGAGGGAAAGTCGTCAGTTTATTTTACTTTTTTACTTTTAATATTCTGTGAATTACATGTTCTTCTGTTGGCTTTGTTTTTTTCTCTGTAGCATTGTGGAGTCTGCAGCTGTTGTCTTACTTTAAGAAAATGTAGTACCTTTAATCGTCACCTCCAAAGTCTTTATTTGTGTAGAATGTATTTGGACTATGGGGAAGTAAAAGTAGAGGAAACACACACTTATATCCACGACCTAAACAAAGCATTATCCCTAAAAAAACCATAACCTTCTCCTTCTTTCAACATCTTGTTCTCTCTCCCTTGTGTCCTCTTCTGTTCTGTCCTCATTTCCTCTCTTCTCTGTTGTCTTCTTCTTTTCCTCCTGCCCAGCAGCTCCATCTTCAACATCCTTTGTCTAATATATTCACTATTCCTCCTCTGCACGCGACCAAAACCATCTCAACTTTGACTCTATTTCTTACTTTATCTCCAAACCGTTCAACCTGACCTGTCCCTCAAATATGCTCATTTCTAATCTTGTCCATCTTGGTCATTCCCAACAAACATCTCAGCATCTTCAGCTCTGCCGCCTCCAAAACAATATTTCCAACAAATGCAAGTGACAAATACAGTAATCTGTTTTAAATGAAACCAACAGAGAGAAATGTATGCATTTTAACCACGTGTGTTCTATAATCACAATGTAATAGAATATGGGAATGAGGACATATGTCTAAAATACTATTTAATCCAGTACAGATTAATATTTGTAGTTCTTGCAGTTGTCCAGCAGGGGGTGACGTTTGTACCACCGTATTGTCTACGGCCGCATAAAAGTGTACTTCCTGATCGTTAGATGGCGCTGTTAAGAAACAAACCGTAGCCACCTGAAACTACGAGCGCCTGAAATGACCGTCTCCGGTACTTCCGGTCCTGCAGACACTCATTATTGTTTCCGCCACGCTCGTTCAACTCAGAAAACTCCCCGTCTCCCCCACTGAGTCACGCCTGTCACCATATAATGTGTAAACAAATATGATGTAAACACGTAGAGAGTGTAATGTGAGTTAAAACATACTATTCAGATCACACGCTGTGTTTGACCGCTGTGAAACTTATGATGGTGTGTTTCTTGACGGGAACAAACTTCGACACGATCATGTTTCACATCGGACGGTGTAAACGACGAACAGAGCAACAGTAGGAAGTTGCTGCTGAGAGTTTTTCTTTCTTTCTTTTGTAAAGTAAAACATCATTTACTTTAAAAAAAAAAAAAAAATTAACAATCGGTTTGTCTTTAATTCGTAGAAATTCAGCTCTAAACTGAAGGAACGTGTTTCGCCGGAAGTGCTAACACCTCTGAGAGGCGAAGCTAAGCTAAGTTAAGATAATTAGGTGAGTTAACTAAAGTATCCCCATGCCTGGACAGCAGGTACTAACTGACCGACTTGTTTTGAGGGAAGTTCGGTTTAACACATTTAATATCCACTGCTGGTCTGAATGGTTCTCAGTTCAGGACACGAGTGTAACAGTAACTTAAATATTTACTAACTTAATTAACAGTTAGCATTCGAATAAATAACACGAAGAACACATTTCACACATTTCATCTCCTTTAATGTCACAGAGTTACTGAATAATGTATGTAATTGCATTATAAATACATGCTGTTTTACATTGGTTACATGTTTTAATTCACCACTTCCCAACACCACAGTAAGTACACTAGAGTATGAGTATAGAGTAATTCAATTTGTTATATTCAATTTGTTATATTAACGAACTCATACGTTATATTAACGTACATCCCTCAAAGCACACCCCCCCTTCACTGGACACTTTAACTTGCACACTACCACCTGCACTGGTCATGTAAATACATTGACTTTTATCTTTTATGTATATAATTTTCCTTCTTTATATAGTTTTTAAGTTTCTAATGCTATATGTTTAGGTCTCCTTGTGTGTTCATGTTTATATTTATGTAGGCACTGTCAAATCAAGACAAATTCCTTGTAATGCAAATTACTTGGCAATAAACCTGATTCTGATTCTGACACTTTAATACACTGGGACACTTAAATCTCCATCCAGCCACTCGCACTGTTTACTGCTGCTCTTTTGTCCATATTCAATCCCAGCATTAATTGCCTGCACTTCAGTTCACATTTTATCGGTGACAGTAAAGAATTCCCTTTCTTAATAGGCATCAGGGAAATTTCCACTTTTTTTGCATTTTCACATATAGGTAAAATGTTTTGCAAATCAGAAACCGTGTTTTGAAGAATCTACACTCTCTCTGAGACAATCTAATCCAGGGTTGACAGTTCTAAATGGAGATTTTGGGACTAGATGCAGAAAAAGCTGTGAAATACCCCCCCCCCATATCATGAATAAAACAAAAGTGTTGGGGGTCAGGGCAGGGATTCAGACTATGGTAAAGTTTATTTAAAATTCCTAAAATGCTCATTCAAAGCAGTAAGAGGTGAAATCAACAGAGGATCAATTAAGTTTCCCTTAACTTTCCCCTTAGCTGCCAAATTGGTGGTCTTTAGTGTTGTATTTCCACCTCTGTTTACATAATGCATATTATCATATTTCTTATCATTATAATATGTATTTTGTTTTCTACTTTTTTTTAATTGTGGTGTTCATAACTCATGCTTACTCTTTATTTATCTTGAGTCTTTTACTATGCTCTTATCCTAATAGCAGCATAGATGGAAAGCATCTTAAAGCTTTTAAGATTTTTTTTTTAACTGAAATTCCTGAACATATTATTTTGCCGTTGTTTGCCTCTCTGTCTACCTGCAGTCATGCTCCTGGTGGACCCTGGTGTGTACATTGGGACTGCAGCCGATCTTAATGACAGACAGGCACTGGCGGATGCCAACATCACTCACATCCTATCTGTGGACTCTGTTGACCCCGCCCCTCTGACTCCTGCTGGTGATGACGTTTTCCACAGGAAGTGGGTCTGTGTTTTGGACGAGACCACGTCTGATCTCCTAAGTCACATAAATGACTGCTGCCTGTTCATCCAGGAGGCTGTGGACGGAGGCGGGGCTGTGATTGTTCACTGGTAAGTGTCGGACTTCGACAGGATGCATCAAGTGTATCCTGACAGTTTTTGACTTTTGTGGTCATTTATTTGTGTTTGTCTGTCTCAGTCAGGCTGGTCGAAGTCGCAGTGCCACCATTGTGACGGCATATTTAATGAAAAGACACCAACTATGTTTCAGTGAGGCTTATCATAGACTGAAGACTGTCAAACAGGATGTACAGTAAGTGTGACTGTGTGTGTGTTCAGACCAGGTATTAACAACTGTCCTGAGTGATATTTTTTCCCTTCTTCTTAAAAAGAAACTAAAAATGACAAACTAGAAGCACTCGGAGAGCGCAGACCTCTGCCAAGCAAAAAAAAAAAGAGTCCTTCAAAAAATTCCAGGATTCAGATGGGAAACCGAATCACCAGCAAAATCTAATAATCTTTTCCTGAAAATTTCATTAAAATCTGTCCATTTTGTGTTGTTTTGCTAAAAGAAAGACAGACAGACAGAGAGACAGACAAAAACAAACACTGGCAAAAAACAACCTCCTTGGAGGTAATTAACTGCAGTACCATGAAATTACCACAAGGTGGCAGGACATACAGATAAATAAATGTACTGCTGTATGTGTGTCGAATGGTTGTCTGTCTCTGTATGGCCCTGTGATGGACTGACGACCTGTCCAGGGTGTACCCTGCCTCTCGCCCTATGTCAGCTGGAGTTAAGCACCAGCGCCCCACGCGACCCTCAGTGGACAAAGCGGTAGAAAATGAGTGAGTGAGGGTGAGTGCATGTGTGTCACCTTTCCTGAAAGTTTCATCAAAATCCGTCCATAACTTTTTGAGTTATTTTGAGTTATAACAGACACTGGTGACAACATAAGCTTTTTGACGGAGGTAATTATGCAAAACAAATCTTGCTTTTACATTTACTTACAAGAGAGTAGGCCTTCTATTATAAACAACTTCAATAAGCTGTATATGATCTTAGCAGTCTCTCAGTTTTATTCACAGTAACATATATGTGTATATTTAACTATGGTGCAGGAAGAGTGGTCCAATCACGTGTGGTTAAATGCTTTGAGATTGTCTTTCTGGTAACAACAGCTCTAGAGAGAGTTGTAATCCAGTATGCAGGTCTTTTGACTGCATTCTTTGTGTAATTACAGTTTTATCAGTGACCTATTCCAGTTTCCAGGAACAGGTCACTAATGCTGGTGATGTGTTTCAGGGTCAACAGTGGTTTTGAGGAGCAGTTATGTCTCTACGAGGCCATGAACTGTGAGGTGGACTTTTCTAGTCCTCTGTACAAACAGTACAGACTGAGCAAGATTGCTGAGAAGTACCCTGGTACACACACACACACACACACACACACACAAAGGACACTTGCAGACATCATGCCTTCTCTAGCACCTTACTCTTACCTTAACCCTGCCTCACGCAAACCTTCGCTTTCCCAAAATGCCCTTGCTTCTTAAGGTATAGGGTTGCAACTACAGATTATTTTTGTATGGTTAATATTTAAATTGTAATATTTTCTCGATTAATCTATTAATTGTTTGGTCCATAACATTTAGAAAAATGTTTCTTGGCATTTCCCACAACTTGAAATCGTGACACTTACCACACCACACTAATGTATTTTTATTCCTGTTCCGTTTTAATGATTTCTTCTTTATATGAATCAAGTAAACCAGAAAATATTCACATTTAAGGAGCTGAGAAATCACAGACTTGAAATCACCAAACTTGATAGTCGATTAAATGTAAATATCTTTGAGCATTTTGATTTCTCAGCTTCTTAAATGTGAATATTTTCTTGTAATCATTACAACTGGATCATTTTGGTCCGTGGACACAAGAAGACATTTGAGAACATCATCATTTCCAGGTTTGGGAAGCACTAATTAACATTTTTCAACATTTTCTGACATTTAATGGACCAAACAGGTACTCGATAAATTGAGAGAATAATTGACAGAGTAATCGATTTAAGAAAATAATTGTTAGTTGCAGCCCTAGTATTGATTAATAATTGATCAGTCTTTGCAGCCCTACTCCTCATGTTTTTTTATTGGTCCTTACAAAAATACACATGCAGACACACTCAATACATCAGCAGCCATCACACATTTTTACATGGATTATTCTATTTGGCTTCCAACATTTTCTCTTCCACTCGCTGTTCAGAGCTGCAGCAGGTTCCCAGGGAGCTGTTTGCTGTTGACCCCGCCCACTCCAGCTCCTCTGAAGTTACCTATCGCTGCAGGAAATGCAGGTGATGTGTGCAGAAACTAATGTGTGGGAAAGTACAAATGCCTTTTTATGAAAAATCTTACCTTTCATTGCCATTTTCCTACTGAATGTTTATCACAGCTACATTATTTAATCATCACTGTGTTTGAAGAGATACTGATAAATATTAACCTCCTCTGCAGACGGACCCTGTTCCGTGATTCCAGTCTTCTCAGCCACCCTGTGGGAGAAGGAGCGTCGGCCTTTGGTCACAAGAAAGCCAGTAACCTCACTGGTAAGATGATGCACAATACATTTTTACACTCACATTTTTGTGTTAATTTGGACTTTAAAAAAGAAAATCATCCAAAAATCAACAATGAAACGAAAAAGCATGCTTTCTTCACATATTATACATTTTTATTTTAAATTGTTCTCATTTGTTAGCATGTAAACAAATTTGGGATTAAATAAAACTAGGGTTCAAGTTTTAGCCCACACTGTAAATCATTTAAACTATCATCAGTACAATGCAATTATTCAACTAATCACCAATTATTAGGTTTAAACGTGTCAGAAATAAGACAATACTTAAACTTATGTGCTGTCCCCTCTCAACTACAGTATGTTATCAAAATATCAACTTCATGAGGCCTAAATTTAGCTCCAGTTTCTTTCAACCTGAGGCCAAACTGTGAGAATATCTCAAAACATTATTAGAAACTTGCGGTGACTGATCATTAAAGATGTTAAATGTGTTGTTGTCCAGGAAATGTCCAGTGTACGTCTTACTTTATTGAACCAGTGCAGTGGATGGAATCCGCTTTACTTGGGGTCATGGATGGTCAGGTAAACAAACACGCACACATAGTCATACACATTCTTGTATTGCATCCATGCTGAGGACCCTCATCTGCATAATGTATTCTCTATTCCCTTATCCTTAGATTAAGCATCACATGTAACATCAAATGAAAACTTATATTCTAAAAATATTGATACTTGGTTTCTCAAAGGCAATATAATATATTCACGCAAAATATCATGATATTTCACTGAATCAATCAATCAATCAAACAAATGTGCTCATACAAACCACAGAGGATGCACACACAACAAAGAATCCTTCATCGATGACTAAATTAAGCGTCAACTATTTTGATAGATTAATTGGTTTGAGGGCTTTTTCAAAAATAATAATTTGAATGTTTTCTGTTTTCTTTGCTCTATAGCTCAGTCAGTCAATAAATAAAAAGTGAATTATTTTGGTTTGTGGACAAAACAAGACATTGGAGAACGTCATCATTTGCTACATTTTCTGACATTTTCCAAAACATGCTTGTGAGCGCTCAAAAATGTGGCACCATACAAATTCCTCCTGTTTTATTATGAATTCTCATAGTATGCAATTTTCCCCCTCTCTCTGTGTTCGTGTGTGCAGCTGCTGTGTCCTAAGTGCGGCTCTAAGCTGGGCTCTTTCTGCTGGTGTGGGGATCAGTGTTCGTGTGGCCGATGGGTCACTCCCGCCTTCCAGCTGCATCGCAACAGAGTGGACGAAATCCGAAAACTGAGCACACAAAAATAACAGCCCATTGAAGGTATTAAAGTCAAACTGCTCCAGGAAACAAGACAAACACATACACACATATGCTGGTCTTACATTCTTTCTGTGGACCCTTATAGATGTAACGCATTCCCTCGCCCCTTACCCTAACCTTAAGAAGAAAAAGAATCTTTATTGTCATTATACTGAGCGCGCCGCCACACAATGGACCTAACCTGACCCGAAAGTACAAATATTCATACGTGTTTTTGATGGTGGGAGGAAGCCCACGCAGAGAACATGCAAACTCCACACAGAAAGGTTCTGGACCAGGAATTGAACCCAACACCACCTTGCTGTGAGGCTAAGTGCACTGAGCCACCAGTAACCATCACAATGAAACACCTAAACCTAATTCTAACCCTAACACCAGGTCTTAACCCTGAATGGCCCTTTATCCTTGTGGGGACCAGGCTAAATGTCCCCACAAAGATAGGTTTAGGTCCCCACAGATTTAGGTCCCCACAACATAAGGAATACCAGGTGCACACACACAAGTGAATGCTGGACAGAAATCCACATGAACACTTTAAAGTTTGTAATTCAGTACTTCTGTGAAGAATGAATGAGAAGTGTCTTTATTAACTTCAATAAAAAGGTTAATATTTATATTGCAGGTAATTATGGGCAGCCACTTTAATGTTGCCATTTATGTGTAAGTAACATTTTAATAAAAACATACCTGTAAATATTAAAAGACAAATCAGCACTCATCTGATTCTAATTTTATAGGTACAAAAAAAACTGAACTGTTGCATGTGCAGAGAGTAGTTGTTTGCACTGTTGCCACTTTATTAGCTACACATGACACCTAATAAAGTGGCAGAAGTAGCACCCAGGTTTGACATGTGCTGCGTTTAATGTCTTTGTTAGACTAAGTTGGTATCATTACAAACAGAATCCACAAGGCATTTTTACTCAGAGAACTGCCGATCACTGGATCGGTCCATTCTCTGTCAACTCCAAAGATGGTTGTGTGTTAAAATCCCGGGAGATCAGCATTTTCTGAAATACTCAGAGCAGCCCTTCTGGCACTAACAATGCTGCATCATTCTTAAGATTCAGCATGGGGTTACTGTAATGTGATTGGCTTATAAGATATTTGCATTGACAAGTTAAAAGGAGGGTAACATTTAAACTCCACAGCTGCAAACAAGTGCATGATGTGAGTCAGTAAGAACCTCCTGCTGATTAATTTCCAGTAGTCAAAAGTTGACCTGTCACAGATCTGTAAATTGTAGTAACGCCAAGCTTGAGATGAGCTGACAACACAGAGACCTGGACCAGTGAAGTATCATAGTGATGATAATAATAATAAAAATAATACTTTTATTTACATAGCACTATAAAAACGCAAAACGAGACACTCAGGGACAGAAACAAGACAACATGATGGCAAAAATAAGTAACACTGGTGCTGTGTGTGTATGAAGCCATGTATTAAACTATAAATACGCACTCTTACGCAGCATTCTTAAGGAGGACACTCTTTACGTCCTTCACCCTAACCTTTACCATCACAACTAAATGGCTAATCTCAACCCAAATTCTCAAACCAAGTCTTAACCCTCAAAAACCCCTTCAAATTAGTGAGGATCACAAATACGGGTTTGAGTCGAAAGGCATCTAACTCCTCACAAAAAGGTCATGGTCTTGGTGTGAGTGACCACTGGTTGTATGTTTGACCAGTGGTCACTTCCAGTAAAATCCACACTTCAGTCTTCAGACCTTTACCTAAGAGACAAAAGGGACCGTTTGAGTGTTTTAAAGATTTTAATAAGTTTAAGGTAAGTTTTAATGAATCAGAGGTGGTGGCAGTAGGAGGAGGGAGGTTTTTCCAGACTGGGTTGTCAGTGTCACATGTGTTTTGTGACAAATAATCCAGGGTTACATGAAAAAAATACAAAGAGGCAAAGATGTTAAGGGAATATTTTTATTCCACCTTGACCATTTTGAGCTGTACTGAAATCTGCAAAGAGACACAAGACTTTATTTTAATATGGTCAGCAGAGTTGCATTTTATTCACTTGTTTTTCCATTAATCTGATTCCTGGTGAGCCGTGTAGTAGCATGGCTGGATTAGCCCCATGAATACCAACATCTAGTGTTAAAAACAAAAAACTTGCATGTAATTACATGAAAAAAGCAAGTAAAAACAGACTGGAACGCTGTATATGAACTTCTCAACTTACTGTTGGCCAGAAGGACAACTGGAAAATCTTATTGACTTTCATTTTCCAGGCCGCGGAAGAGCCTCGATCTCTGCAACTGCCATTAAAAAAAACACAAAAACAACAACAACAATTAAGAATCATATTTGTTTCCCCCAAAAAACTTTAGATGTGACTTTTTTTAAAAAGATGAATGAAAATGATGTGTCTGTTAAACTTACCATAAAGCAGCAGGAGAACGACCAGAGCCACGACAGCCACACGATAAAGAGACATTCTTGCTTCTGGAACTGTTGCTCCAAAGAGATGATGAGACACAAGAGTTCATCTTATTTATAACTGCTCAACTTGGATGATGGGAGGAGTTTAACAGGTGAGAGGAGGGAGTTTGTTTCTCATTTATGTCTGAATTCTAATAAGTCACAAGTCAATGTTTGTTCAGAAGCTGTTCCAGAACAACAAGGTTACAAATCAGATGTAGAATATATCATTTTACTATTTTATATAATGACACTTCTGTGAAATACAATGTATTTGTATTTTTGTTAATTGAGATTAATTTCAAAGTTTAACAGTGAACTGCAGTGTTTTTCATGTTTTGCAGTTCACAGCTGTTGTTTAGTCCACATTAACAATGTACATCAACTTTAAACCAGAGTGTCTTTTTTCTAAATCAAATTACAATATTATTCTGTGAAGCTGACTTTTAGATTTGTCTGTTGATCTCCTTCTGCTCCTCTATTATCATATACACACAGTTTAAAGGGATTCTGTGACACAGACAAGCTGCAGAATTATCTGCATGTGCAACATGTGCAATATTTTCTATAACTTTTTTGTTTCTCTCACCTGCGAAATTTATGTTTGCAATGTTTATACGATTTCATAGCTTTTAATTATTGCAACAAGTTGGTTCTTTTGGTAAAGTATGCTACAAGTTCTTTGTTTACCGTTTCTTTGCACTCGGGACTTTGACTTATTTATCACTTTTTAAGTTATTTTTACTTAATTATATAGTTTTTCCTTTCTTTTTCTTGTATTGTCTTTGAAGCACCTTTCTTCTGTGTTCTTTCTGCCAGACTGCACAAGAATAACTATGTGCCTGGACTGTTTGGTTTGTGCACAAATGGCAAATAAAAATCTTGAATCTTGCTCTTATTTAGCAGATTATACAATTTCTATTCTGATTTGCAGTTTGTTTTTTGACTTGTTTTTACTTTTCTGACATGTATTCAGTCTTTAATACTGATCACACGTCCACATGTCTGTCTTTGTTCGTCCCTCAGTTTTAAGCTGATTTATTTCATAACCCACATTTTATCATACAGCATGTCTCATATAAACAAATTGTTAAAACTTATACTGTATATAACCATGGACTGCACTCATATTAGTGGCAGATGTCTAGATGTACGACCAATATTAAGTATGTGCTATTTTCTTTTAATGCAAGTTGTTATGCTTGCTTTGTAACATCAAATGTAACATACTTTATAAATCAAATATATTATGACTGTAAAACAAATATTCCCTGATACAAACCAAATTATATTATGACAAATAATCCAGGGTTACATGAAAAAAATACAAAGGAGCAAAGATCTTAAGGGAATATTTTTATTCCATCTCAGACATTTGAGCTGCACTGAAATCAGCAAAGAACCACAAGACTAATTTAATATTTTCAGCTCAGCAGAGTTACATTGTCTTCTGTTTGTCCAATCATCTGATTCCAGGTGAGCTGTGTAGTAGCATGGCTGGATTAACCCCATAATAAGCAACATCTAGTGTTGAAAAACAAACAAACAAAAAAACACATATAATCACATGAAAAAAGCAAGTAAAAACAGACAATATTGGAACGCTGCATATGAACTTCTCAACTTACTGTTGCCCAGAAGGACAATTGGAGAATCTTACTGACTTTCATTTTTCAGGCTGTCGAAGAGCCTCGGTCTCTGCAACTGTTGTTAAAAAAACCCCCCAAAAAAACAAAACAATTGCACTTGTTTCCACCAAAAAAAAAAAAACAAACAAAAAACTTTAGATGTGACTTTTTTTTTTAAAGATGAATGAAAATGTTGTGTCTGTTAAACTTACCATAAAGCAGCAGGAGAACGACCAGAGCCACGACAGCCACACGATAAAGAGACATTCTTGCTTCTGGAACTGTTGCTCCAAAGTGATGATGAACAGGTGAGAGGATGGGGTTTGTTTCTCATTTGTTTCTCTGAAAGATTTTGTGCTGTGTCGGATACGGGTCCGGGTCGGGTCGGACTCAGGAGAGTGCGGGTCTAATTTGCGGTTTACATTAGGCTACAAAACAATACGTGGCAACAAAAAAAATAGGGCTTTATTTCAGTGAAATAATAATAATAAAAATTTTTATTCTTTCAAGATGATAAAATGTGAAATCCATAGGCCTGTCAGTTTATGCCTTCACGAACATTCCCAGAAATCTCTGCCACTTTCGTTTTCAAACAACACATGCGATCTCCCGCGGATCAAAATGTCTACGGAGGAGTTGAAAAGAAAGCTAGCAAGTAGAGAGTACAAAGTTGTGGCTAATACCTCGACTAAAATACTTCTATATCAAATATTTAGTGTGACCTACATTTCCACTTGAACAATAACACAACCATGGCTCTTTAAAACCTGGAATGGAACCCTAATGTTATTGGTCAAACCTGTGTTTCTCCTACTATTTCATGCCAACAAATAGCTGCTGTGAAAAAGGTCTGTGGCTAATACCTCGACTAAAATACTTCTATATCAAATTTTTAGTGTGACCTACATTTCCACTTGAACAATAACACAACCATGGCTCTTTAAAACCTGGAATGGAACCCTAATGTTATTGGTCAAACCTGTGTTTCTCCTACTATTTCATGCCAACAAATAGATGCTGTGAAAAAGGTCTATTATACCTGGTTTACTCCAGACATGTTGGAGCATTACATACACATGTTGCACAAGTTCAACTCATTGACAGCTTGATCATACAGTATAAGACTGACTTTTAGTCACATCTTTTCAATCTAAACGCCAACGATCACAACAAAGCTGTTGGTGGCCTAAGACTTATGCACAGTACTGTATATGTTCTTTTGTGGGCTTTAAGGTCACCTCCAAACTAGAATCTGCTTGTATTTGGACTGTGGGGAAGTATAAGTGCAGAAAACACACGCTTCTATCATCTGCATCCCTTGGCCCAGTATATAAAGCCAACATCACAAATCTGGGAGTTAAAATAGACTCGAATCTTATATTTGACTGTCAGATCAGGGCTGTCATGAAATCAAGCTTTTTTCAGTTGAGGCAGCTGGCCAAAAAAAAAAGACTGATTATATCGGACATAAGCACTTTGAAACAGTAATCCATGCCTTTGTCACCTTTTGGTCAACAGGAATATAACACATGGATACATTTACACCATAGATCAGCATTTGGCTTAACTTTATTTTAATTTTATGATGTTGACGTAAGTATTTATAAAATTATTTTGTCTCGAACACTGACTAGAAATGAATGTCAATAAAATATAGAATTCCTAATATCAATACAGCGAATGAACATTAGAGAAACTGGCATATTTAACTTTAACAAAATTTCAAAACAGTTCACTTCATCGCATTGATCTCTAAATAAGATGCTCACTTCGAAAGAGAAAATGAAAATAAAAGTAAATACATGGTTGTGACAGGGAGCCACTGCAGAGGGGCTGAAGAGCCACATGCTTGCAGATCCCTGGACTAAACTAACATAATATCATGTACACCCAAAAACAGGGGTACAAGACAAGAACATTTCTGCACCTGACAATGTTCCCTCACTCTAGTACAGTATTATGTTTGCAGATGCTAGAAACGCACCTTTTGACAATCAGAGACGTTACAAAGTGAATTAAATCAACAGGAGGAACAGATGTGTACAATTTTCACCCCAAGACTTCAGCCTCCCATGTTCCTTTTAAAATGTAGGAAAAAGAAAATGTGCTTTTAAAAAGCTATTTACATTATCACTGCACATTGTATGTGTTATGTATGCAATTTTTATTGTGTACAGTTAGAAACGATACAAATATTGACTTTCAATAATGGATATAAAGGTATTCTTTTAGGTACACATGGGTACTTCTATTTCTGAGTGTGTGTTATTAAATAACATTTTTTACTCCCAGTTGCTTCCATGAATTGACGTTTTTCATGTACGACATCAGTGTTGATTTGAGGGAAAAAGTGATGGGAAAGGGTGTGAAACACTTTGAGGCTTAAAACAAATAGAACATCGGCTATTTTAAATGTCAACAGAAAATCAAATAACCAATGCGCATATTTATTTTGACCAGAGGCATTTGAAGACTAGTTTTTGCATTTTTTGGAATAATTTCATTTCTGTGTGTCAAAGTCAAATAATGGATCAAAAAATAAAACTAGGATGTTTGAAAAAGTTGTGTTAAAAAAATCCTTTGCTCTGTTTAACCTTCTCTATATGAAACAAAGGGGGAGGCTACAATTTCTATAGCTATAATTAATTCAAATAATTAATTTAATTCAAATAAATCCTGAAGTTTGGATTTTACTGGAAGTGAAAATGGTCACTCGTGGCAAGACCATGACCTTTCTGTGAGGAGTCGGACAAAGTTTGATTCAAACCCATTTTTGTGAGGACATGTTTGGTGATCCTCACTAATTTAAAGGGATTTTTGATGGTTCAGGCTCGGTATGAGACAGTTAATCCATAATATCTCCGAGTGTCCTTACTCAGAATGCTGCATAAGAATGTGAACTGATAGGTCGCAGTGCCATCTGCAGGCCCATCAGAGCAGCCCTAACCTGTTCGTCTCAGAGGAACCAGCATGTGGCCAAAAGACAGCACTCTCCAGCTTTGAATTACCGACCTGGAGACAACATGTGGATATCCTCCTGCAACCTTTTGCTCCAGATGGACTCCGAGAAAGTTGTCACCATGATACATTGGCCCCTTCGAGCTGGATCCAGTCATTAACCCCACTTTCCATGTCTCGCTCCTGAAACCAGTCACTACCAGTGAGATTCCGTGTGTCCTCGGGCGAGAGAAGAATAAAACTTGATGAGAGTCCACCAAGTTGTCTTTATGTTTTTTATGCTGCAGAAGGAACACGTTTCACAGAGTACAAAGCAGTCTGCAAAAGAGTTCAAAAGGTTGAGCATATCATTTTATAGTTGTGTATAGCTCTAAGAGAGCCGGCACTTCTGCTACGAGGGCAAGAGTGCAGCTGTGCAAGGCCGCATATGGTCGTGAAGTATGCAGGCTGTCTGGTTGCAGACTTTTGCTGTATGTGAAATATGATATCAAAAAGACTTGAGACTTGACTTGGACTTGAGGTTTGGGACTCATGAACCGTCTTCATTTCATGAAATTATTGTTTTTTCATTCATTTCAATTTTTCCAATGTGTGACATAGAAAATTGATGGCAGACTGAATTCACTCATTTATTATGTGCAACAAAACGCATACATGCAGCCACAGATATCAAAACCACACTGACCATGGTGGCGGCAAGTTTACCTGTAGCTGTGCCATTTATCATCACATTTGGTTCGAAAGCCTTCACGTAGACAGCAACACCAAAACAAACCAACATATGTAGCATTTTAATTGCTTGCAAGTTAAATTCATTATTATTATTATTATTATTATTATTATTATTATTATCAGGGCTGAAACGATTTCTCGAATAATTAGAGTAATAAATGCTAAAATTACTCCAAATTATCTGAGTCGTTAAATACAGTATTACATTTCGCGCATCCGGACAATGTTCCGCCCGGATGGTTATTTCAGTTACACAGTGCGCTCACTTGTCACGGCCCGCCATGATGGCGATCAACGAGATTACCAGAGCTCTCAAGTCTCACGCGCATGACATTTCTCGCGCTGTTAAAAACTCAAGTGTTAAAAAGTCACCGCACATACATTGGTAATCTCTGAATGGATGACGCGAAAGCAGACTACTCTCCGTAGTCCACTCATACAGCCATCTTGAATTAGCAACCTATCAGCCAATCAGAAAATAGTATTCCTTTTCGCCGGCTAAAGGCTGAAGCTAGGTTTCCGTCTCGGGTACTCGGTCCACGAAAGTGCACAGACGCTGTGAATGCGTGGACGTGTTTCAGACGAGATGGAGGTGAAAGAGCACAGTCAGGTAATCACTTCAATTATATCACTTAATTTATTATAATAGCTGCTTTTTAAAGCGAAAGTTTGAAGTGTAAAGATTATGAAAAATTTTTTATGACTGTTTATTACGTCTATTTAGATTTAAAGATGTCAGGGAAGATCCGTTTGTCTTTTTTGATCTTAAAGGCAAAAATAAAACAATTTATTTGGTTTAGTGGAAATGGTCCTTTATTAGATTAACATATTATCTTCAAACACTAATTAACCCGCCACCCCAGGAAAACATCTAAAACATGCAGGGCAGTGGGTTCCCAGGACCGGGATTGAGAACCTCCGAGTTAGATGTTGATCTGTCCCAGATTTCAAAACTGTAGTAACAAATGGGCGCCACAAGATGGCAGCTTATGTCTTGGTGCATCTCTTTCACCAAGCTTGAGACAAGTTTACAAGTTCTGCTGCTGACAGAAAAAAAACATCATAGCAAAAAATATAAAACCAGACTTAAGAATAAATAAAAAAATTAAACCTCAGTTTAGGGTTAGGACAACATCACATAAAGGAAAATGGATTTTAGGGAGTAATTTAAGAAGTGTGGGGTGCTGGTATTTAAAGCTCTAGTATGCAACCTTTCTAGCAGTCTAGCAGCTCTCTGTGTTTCTTAGAATCGCAGTGTTTTGTTTTTGTCTCTGTGGAGACGGAGTGATGCGATTTACGTCACGACTAATGGTGGGAAGGCGGATGCATAAGAGCTACGCTAGTAAAGTGAGACAGCAGTTCACTTTAGGTTAAGGATGTATCTCGAGTTCCTTGAAGTATGAGTGAGGCGGATGCACTGAGTGAGTACTGGGAGTGTGGCTGATCCGTCAGTACAGGACTGTAACTCGGCTCCTTGGTCCAATAGGACGCCAGGAAAACTGGAGTTCACAGTGGAAATTTAAGTGCAAAGTGGAGGGTGAGTTAGTGACCAGCAACAGATATAGAGGGGATTATGTAAATGAGATGGAAAAGTGAAACATTTTCACTTAAAGTGAAAACGTGTGAAGGCAAGAACAGACAACAGGACTGGGGTGAAAGGTTTCCATTTCCCTCTGAAGCAGTGGAATTAGTAATCAAACAATGGGGACATCCCTTTCAACCTTACACACTATGCTCTCTGTTTTGGTGGAGTGTGTGCACATGGCTGTAGTAGGCCGTGAGGACTAATCCAAACCTATCTTTGTGAGCCCATTTTGGCTCGCAATGTTATAACTGGGTTTAAGTTAGGGTTAGATTAGCATTTAGCGGTGATAGTAAAGGTTAGGGTAAGGTGCTGGGTTTATTGCATTATGCCTGAGTGTCCTCATTAAGGATGCTTCAAAGATTGTGTGTCAGTTTCATTTTAATCTCACCACGACTCAAAAGGAATTTTGAGTCTAATGAACCAATAAATGGTTCTGCATGAATAAAGAAAAAATCAGTCTGGTGGTCACTTGAGAAAAGGTTGTTACAGTGAGACATGTAATGTCATGATACTGATGGATGTGCTTGACATTGCCATATTTTGATAAAATAATGTTTTTGGCCAAAATCTTTAAATGGGACTCATTTTTTAAAGATGGCAAACTATCGTGACCCAGAATCAAAATAGAAATTGGGACAAAAATAAGTTTGGGCATAATGTTGCGACCATTATAAAGCATATAGACATAAATCTGGACTAAATGGTTGGGAAACTTGTACACATTTGTAAATAAAATCTCCCACGACATGTCTGTGGGTCCCGACCCAGACTTTGGGAATCACTAAAATACCAGACCTCATTTATGATAGTTTGAATAAAAAAAAACAAAAAACAACGAGACAGTAATTGTAATTGTTAGTTTATCTGCTCCTTCTTCAACTGTCCATTGAAGCATCCTTGTCACATGTGATTTAACTTTACAGTCTGTAGAAGAATCAGACTTGAAAGATTCATTGGTTAAGTGCTTTTAACAATAAACTGTAAATATGTCATGGCCATGTGTCATTGGTTTGAATGAATGGTGTGTGTGTGTGTTGGTAGAGTGGTCAGCCACTGCTCGGCGTTTAATGCCGTGTTGTGTCTGCTAATAAAGTTGACTTTGAATTACTGCGGCAATAAAAGTGAGCGCAGTGATGCAGATTTCAGATGGAAATAGAAAACGCTCAAGTGTCGACACAAGGTCTGACTATTTTCTTTGGACGAATCAGCTGAGAGATTTAAAATCATCTGACTGTCAGAAAGCAGTGAAACTGTGGTTTTCTCTGCTTACCCCCCCCCCCGTCAATTCAGCCATGATCGGCATCTAAAATAGAGGTGTCGTAACCTTGATCTTGTAGCCGCTTTAACATGATGTCGGAGGTGACGTGTAGCAGCATTCGTACACATCCAGAATGGCGGCCACAGAAGAGCATGTGTCTTTCGATTCTATTTTCAGTGATTTGCTCCACAGAGCTTTCTTAGGGCAAAAGTTGTCCAAATAGGGTTAGGGTTAACCTTAACCCATTACTATTAGGTTACTAGGTAACCAGTGTCATATGAGACTGAGATGCAGTGTGGCATTAGCCTGGCCAGCAACTGCACTGTGTGGTAAGTTATTTTGACACCTGAGGTGTTTTCAAATTCAAAACGTTCATATGGAGTTATCCCCCCTTTTGCAGCTGTAACAGCTTCCACTCTTCTTGGAAGACTTCCCACACGCTTTTTCGGTATTTCTATTTGAACATGTGCCCATTCATTCTGTAGAGCATCGATGAGGTCAGGCACTGATGTTGGAGAAGAAGTCCTCGCTGTTCCAGTTCATCCCAAAGGTGCTTGATGGAGCTGAGGTCAGGGCTCGGTGTGGGCCACTCAAGTTCTTCCGCACTAAACTAAACCATGTCTTTACAGTCCTTGCCACATAACCGGTGTGACCAGATACTTCTTTTTATAGTGCATCGCTTTAAGACACATAACTCATAACTAAAATGTCCACTCTGTGATATTCATCCTTGGGGAGCTTGTTGCCTGTTGTAACCACCTCCCTACCTTTGTTTCCTGTCCTTCCCTGACTGATCAGATTTATGAAGCAGATGTGTCCTGCCACAGTCTTTACTGGTAGAGATTTTTGGTTAATATGTGAAACTGCAGATTTGCACGGGACAACAAAATCACTTTTATAAAAATGCCTCCTGTGTACTGACGCAATGAGGAGTTACAGGAACAACAGCAGGAGAGTGAAGTGAAGGAGTGACATAATGGAGGATGTGAGTCACTTTTCAAACCCCTTGGCCCTGCGACTCTGTGGTTTCTCATATCTGGGCTTATGGAATAACTAGAAAGGGTTTTTGCTCAGAAAGCACACAGGAGAGATTGCTGGTGTGAGTGGAATTACTGGAAAGGTGATTTTCACTAATTACGGTCGCGGTTATTACTCTGAAGAATGTAAGTTTTTCTAAGTGGGGAAAAAAGAGAGAAATGGTCAAAAACACTTCTTTTCAGCTTTCAAAGCTATGATTTGGCAACTTGAGTGACTTTCCATAGTGAGTAATTAGACTTTGATTTAACATCTTGTAACCTTCAACGTTATTGTCTAATTTTGCATGACGTCTTATTTATATAAGCTAAACAAGCTGCTTGTCATTTTTCTGTTGTCGCCATCATTTTGCATCATCTGCAGTTCCTTTCTGTCTGCACTTCAATTTTTTTCTTTGTCTGAGATGCTCAGTAACAAACCAGATGTTCTTCTGTCTGGGGGACACATTAGGTCTGTCTCCTGTCTCCTGTCTCCTTCTCCTCTCATTACTACTTCCCCATTTCTTTTCACCGTTACTTTCCTCCATTTACCTCTATTCACCTCTGCTGCCTTTTTCACACTTATAATTTCTCCTCTGATTTCTAGTATCTAAGTGTTAAACCACAATTACCCATTGACCTCCTAATAAATGGGGAAATGGCACACACAAAAAACAAAATAAAAATCTGGTGGTGAAACATGGTGAAAGTAAAACAGAAAGTGAGTGTTAGCATAGTATTTCGTTTACTGCCGATAACTGAGTCGTGGCCTATGAGAACCAGTCCAAAGTAAATGTAAATGTATTTAAAACTGAGCCAGGAGTTTTCAAACTTCTCATTTTAAAATGCCACGGTAGTGTGGAGAGCCGACATATCTGGAGCCAAAAATATGCATGTTTAAATGAAAACCTAGTGTGAACTTTAAAATGCTGGAGTAACATGTAGGGCAGAAGTGTATGGAGCAGAATTTATTTAATTATTTTTAAGTGGAAACAGAGTAGTGTGGATGGCAGGTGTATCCAGAGCAGAATTTATTCATTTTTATTTTTATTTTTTAACAAAAATTGAGTCGTATGGACACCAAAACACTGAGGTAGTGTGGACAAAAAAAGCATATACTCCAACAGAGTTGGTGTGTTTTTAAATGAAAATGGAATGGTGTGGACGGCAGGCGAATGCGGACCAGATTGTCTGCATTTTTCAAATGAAAAGTAGCATGGACTCTAAAAACGGCAAACTAGTGTTTACAGCAGGCATATATCTCGAACAGAAAATGTAGTAGTGCCGACTCTAATATGCTGTGACATTGTGGCAGCAGGTGTGTCGGCCTCTACCAATCACTCAGACTCTTTGACAGGACGGTCATGGATATGTCGTGCCATTGGAGAGATGAAGCCAGCAGATATTACAGATATTCCATCTTACCCTCGACACACAAAGCCTTCTTTCAGTCCTCCTCAAGAAGAGGAATCCCTGCTGACATTCTTACACACCAGCACATTCCGTTTCTGTCTACTTTCTATTTCAGTTAGCAGACGGGCCAAGGGTGAGCTTATTTCAGTGGTAATGATGTATACTGTGTACTTGCTTAGCTGTTATTGTTTAAGTCAGTTCAATGATAATGAAGTCTGCCAGTTTTGTCTAAATGTGGTTTCTTACTGACCAAGAGCTTAAGAGTCATTGTTGCTTTTAAAAGACAGGTTATAATACGACAACTGAAGAAATCGTGTAAATATACCGGTTGAAGCAAGTGTTTGGAGTTACATTTCATCAAGTTCTCTGTTAGAGTACAAATAGGTGTAAATAAGTAAGATAGTGCCTCGTTAAAAGTGTTTTATCTTTTAATATGTGCACTTGGTTTGGCTGTCATAAAAAAACAGACTCTTCTGAATTATAAATATGGCCAGTAAAATGTTTTTTTGGAAAATCAGAAAGTACTGGGATTTTTATATACAGCAACACACAGGTGAAACAGAAAGCCAGACATACTTTGTGTGAATTTGTTACATTTCTTTATCTTTATATGTCAGATTTTATTATGATTCATTGCTTCACGTATTTCTTTTTAGCTATTGCAAAATGTGTCCATAACCTTTTAAGATGAATCCAACAGCTTGAAACTGCAAACATGCTTCATCTATTTTAATTTTAGTGGAGCTTAATATTTTTTTTGTCGAACAAAGGATGTTCCTCTATTGTAGAGTCTTGCTAAGTCATCAGTCCATCACTAGTCAATCCATATATGTGTTATATTATAATGATACAAGCTGTAGATCCTTGGCAGCAGTAAAATGATGCAGCCACTTCCTAATTTACAAAAGTGACTCTTCGTGGTTCTAAGCAAAGTCTTATATTACGCATGCTGATTGGAATGATGCACTATATCACTTATCCACCAAAAAAGGGGAAAATCCATCCATGCTCCCATTCCAGCAGGGTTTGACTGTGATGTCACTATCTTGTGCCTCAGCTATCTATAACAGCTCACTTCTCTGATAAGCCTTTAACTAAAGAATGTCTTTAATCAGAATCAGACTAGTTTATTAATCCCCAGGGGAAAATTTGCTCCTCCAGTATTAAATCAACATTCAGGAAAGAAAATAAGGAATAACATTAAGAAAACACCTCAATCGACCTTGTTGCTCTGTTAACTTATGTTATTAATAAAGGATGAAGTAGAAGCACATTCCCACAGCCTTATATTCATGTTTGTAACCATCTTAGCCATCATAGCCGTAGCATAAGCCTTTATATATATATACACACCAATGCTTTATGTTGGTCGCCATCTTGTGATGCCATGTTTCTACAGCAGCCCAAACGGATAAACTATCCAGAGTTTAAGGTGGAACTTTTTACCCCAATTTAGCTTCAAAGTCGTTGTGATTGTTAAATAGTGTGTCTCTTACGTTTATCAACATATCCAGCCACTTTTTTCTTCTCTTCTCCCACTTAATTTTTTTTTTTGTCACCTTTACTGAATTTCCTGACATCCGTTCCAGTTCTTTGGCTGTGGTTAAACTTAAATGGCCTTTGAGTGTGTACTAATGTATCAAAGAAAACCATGTCCATGATAACCTTTCTCCATTTGCTTCTCCCTTTTTTCTTTTTCCTTGTCCGTGCAGACTTCAATCTCAGTGGAAGTCAAGAATGCGTGCATAGATACCACTGCTATCTTAAAACCAGACAGGATACTTTGGGGCCCAAAGACATTGATGTGAAGAGATTCTGGAGTTGCAGGAATATTGTAGCCACTTTTCACAACATTGAAATACTTGGTTGACTTGGTTTTAGTTAATGGACATGGAGACAGTTGGGTATAAGGATGTTTTTGTGATTGTTAGGCTAACAGCTAAAGAATGCATTAAGTTCTATCTTCAGAAATATAGAAAGACAAGAATGTGTTTGTTAGGGGGCTGTGTGTGTGGTCCTCCTGCTTTCAGACATTCAGATGAGGTGGTTGAAAAACTAAACAAGAACACACACACATGCATTCATACTACAATTTTGAGTAGGCAGTTGATGTGAAAGAGCATCTTTCTGCTCTGCTTCCTGCTTGGCAGTCAACCACCCACTCCCACCCGTCGCTCCCACCCACCCCACAGTAACCATGTGTCAGCAGCTGAAAGCTTGGAGCACAGGCTCAAAAACTAGTCCACAAAACAGATATTTTAAGTCCCCGTTTGCTCCCCTGCTTCAAAAATATGTTATTATCATTATTGTTAATTATTTTACTTTTATTATGTGCAATCATGTCTAAAGAGAACCCGGCCCAGCCCAAGCAGACTGGAATGGAATCCAAAGGCTACTTGAGATGCAGTTTTATCACACACTGGTTCATGGCCCCGTCTGAATCTCTGCAAGGCCATTAAACTTGCAGACAGATCTGGTGTGTGTGTGTGTGTGTGTCCTCCTGAAAAGTTCTTAGTCGGAGGTTGACCCAGCATCAAACTGGGTCTTATTTTCCACCCTTGGGATTCTTCCACTGCCTCTGCTGCTTCCAGGAAAACTAAATCAGCCCCAGAAATAATGTCCACAGCAGGCTGCACAAGATGGCCAGAGGAGACCAAGAGAAATACAAAGGCCTTGAAAAAGACTGGAAAAAGATGGTTCACCCTCATCTTTAGAAACATTTTATTATAAATTAACAGACCAAAAAAGGCCGCAGTTTAAATTAACCTTGTCTTGGGATTTAAAAAAAAACTCATACAGATGTGAGGAACGTCCTAATGGCATGAAATTTGTTTAAAATGCCTGAACTACATTGTGTGGTGAGGCATTAACAGAACACGGCTTCCCTGCTGTGTTACAGTGCATGATAGCACTGAAGTAACGGTAAATAGGCAACATGTTAAGCAGATGTACAAACTAAAGACAATGTCTCTAATGCCACTCATTACAATTCAGTATACTGTATACACTCTTTATATGTACACATAATATTGTAGGTGCTGCAGGTGTCAAATTATTATATATTTAGGAATGCTTCCTTTTATATTTATCATATGAGATTAAGAGCATCTAAAAAGGCTTCAGAACCTGCAGGAGGAAACAAGCCTACATCATTAACTTTTTCATTTATTTATTTTAAAAAGTCTATATGCTTGTTTTTTTTGTGAATTTTGATGTAAAATATAGTGGTTAGATTAGAACATATCAACACAAAACTGAGACACTTGCACCAATAAACTGATGTCCTCCTTTTGCATGAGTAGTTCTCAGGGGAGCTCCCCCTACTGGCTAGTTTTTATGACTGTTTATGCTAAAAGCACTGGTGAAACTGCAGTGCGTCAAAGCATGTCAGCTTATGGTCATGATTTCTGATGTGATCTGAAAAAGGATTTATGTTCGCACATGCAAAAGGAATCGGATCTGAAAACCTAAGCTTGGCGCTATAGTTAGCTATCAGAGGTTTGCAGAGCAGTGTCTGTCATATCCAACTATGTTGTACTGTGTATATGTGATAATGTTTAAGTGATGTGATTTTCACCATGTCCACCATTGTTGGGTGCACACTTGAGCTAAATATATAAACACGATTTGATTGGCAAGCACCTGTGCTGGAATATTTGCAAAATGTGTTTTAGATGACTGATACTTGCACTGCCATTTGTAAAGGTGAAGATACACTATATGGACAAAAGTATTTGGACACACCTGTTAAGTATTGAATTCAGGTGTTCAATCAGGCTTATCTCCAATGAAGGACAATCTTAACTCTTCATCATACCAAGATATTTTGGACAATGCTAGGCTTTTTATGGCAACAGTTTGAGGAAGACTATAAAGACATGGTTTGACGAGTTTGGTGTGGAAGAACTTGACTGGCCTGCACAGAGCCCTGACCTCAACCCTATCTGGCACCTTTGGGATTAACTGGAACAAAGACTGTGAGTCAGGCCTTCTTGTCCAGCCTCAGTGCCTGACCTTATCAATGCTCTACAGAATGAATGGGCACAAATTCCAATAGAAATACTTCAAAATCTTGAGGAAAGCCTTCCAAGAAGAGCGGACGCTGTTATAGCTGCAAAAGTCTGCAGCTATAAAAGTACTGTGCATGTGTTTAAAAACACCATTACAGTCTCTGTTAGTGTCATGGTCAGGTGTCCCAATACGTTTGTCCATAGTGTATCTCAAAGCTACAGACCCACAATGCAGTTCAGTAATGCTTGACCCTGCTCCTTTCAGTTGGCGCCTCCACTATGTGCATGAGTTGTGATATTGTGTGGGTGTGTGAGAGAGGTGGAGACAGAGCAGCAGTTGAGCAGTTATAGACTGATCCAATGATCAAATATCAGTTCTCTTGTTGCCTCATTTCTTTCCTCTGTCTTCAGCTTTGTTTTGACCTGTTGCTAAACATGTTACATTGTTCACTGTTCATCTCCTCATCCCTTACACTAGTAGGCGAAGATGACGTCATACATCATCTGATGTCCATTGTCCCAAGCATATAGTTTCTTGTCCAGCGGGCAGTAAGCCAGCTGAGACGTGTGCCCGTGCATGTTCGTGAACGCAAGGCTCGGCACGGTGTGTGTGAGCGTGTGTGTGTCAAAGGCGTAGGTCACGTTGGCATAGCGTCGCTCCATGCTGTCCACAGCGTAGAGCACTCCACAAACGAGGAAGCTGTTTCCATAGCGACCGCGCCGGAGACCTGTGCGGAAGGTCCGTATTGGGTGAAGCTCTCTCGGATGAAGGTGGATGAGCAGGATGACTTCTTGGTGAAAACCTTCTGTGTCCAGAGCAGGATAGAGTATCCAGAGACCCGACTCATCCACAGCTAATTCCACCTGGAAACAAAAGGAGCCATACATTCAGATTTAAAGACTTTAGGATTTAAGGCATTCCTTTACACCATTAAGTCTTCATACTCCTTGCTTTACATGTTTTCAACCTCTGCAGTGATTTGCAGCAGTTTTCTTCCACTGACTGACCTTTCATGGCCTTTGAAGGAGTCCCATTTGTATACTCTGCTAATAAATCACCGCGCGGTGCTTCCTGTGGGGTTATATCACAGTTACCGCAGTGCTCACACAACTCATGCCATGGGCCTTACTTCAGTCTGTGTCCTGTGAGCTTGCTCCTCCAGTAAAGCATCATGCAGCGTGGTCCAGGCAGCGACGAATCTGTGCCTCAGGTCGTATCTGATGACATCCCTGCTGAATGCGCGGTTGTAGTAGAAAGCCCCATTAAACACCACATGGCCTGTTCCAGTGTAACTGTAGGGCAGCTTGTATGAATTACTCGCCTGACCTGAGCAGAAAGAACACACAGGAAACAAATGTGTGAAGTTGGTCAAAGTCATAACACACAGACAAGTGAAAACACATGTGCACACCTGATTTGAAGGTGTCCATGTCGCGAAACTCTAGGAGGCTGTTGCCATAGTGACCACTGGTAAGATAGATGACATTGCCATGGCCGCGTGCATCTCTCATCCAGGCACCGTCACTTAGGCCATAAGTGTTGTGCTGGACCGGATCAGAGAGGCTGGCCACTGTGTCCTTACACACTCCTGCAAGAACATATTCATGTGACTCAGGACTCTCACAACATTAGCAGCATTTTTGATTGTTTTTCCTCAATATATTTAATTGTTATGACATACTATTTAACATTTCTGCATCAAAAATATCTTAAAACAACATTTAGCTGTAAATAAATCTAAAGAAATCTGTGTGTCTATTCAAGGTAATCAACCACTTCAGATTGAGGTGGAAAATATTACTGCTAATACTAAAAGAGGGAGTTGTCTTTAGTTTTTTCACTTGATTTTGTGTATTTGTCACTAATGGACAACAACTACTCATTGCTGTTTGCTGTGCTCTCTGCCACAGAAGCAAAAACACACAGTGGAGACAATTCATAAGACAACAATTCCTTGTTGACATCAAATTATGTCTTTTGTTGTTGTACCCAGAAATTACATACTGTACATTTACATTTACCAAAAGGCTCAAATACAATAGTAAAATCTACACCTCCTTTCATGTACTATATATAAAGAATATGTCTGCTGCTCTAGCTCACCATTAGACGGCCTTTTGTGACTGGAAATTTAAGTCCGTAAACCTCAAATTCTCGCACACCAAACTCCATAGAGAAAATCTGCATTTTTTTTGGTTGCAGAGACAAGGGAGTTGCTGGTCTACTGCTGCCTCGGGTACCTCATCTGCCTCATGAAGGATGAAGGAAAAGTCATAAAATAACACATTTGAAAAAGAAGGAGGCAGCAGTGGATCAAACAGCTCCTGTGTGCTGTGATATAAAAATCACTGCTTTTCCCTCTGGGTTCTGTTTATGGAGAGTAAGTGGTTTACAGAATGTCAGGAACTTGAGTTTTCTTATGAAACGTCTAACAGCAAGATAAAGCAGTAAACATATTCTTAAGATGTCACAAACTTAAGCTGGTGTAGAAAGGAGCTTTTTATTAAGTGGCTAAATGTTTCTGTTTCTTGGTGCACATAGCACACTCAGGAGTGAATATGTGTTGGTATCTCATAGAGCCCCAGTTAAAAAAAAAAATCTAAGCTCTCACTCTGAGTAAAGAGCTACTGTATTACATGCATCTCTACCAGGCTTTTTAGTGGTCTTTGGACGGTCCGCAGGACTCTCCGTCCAGCTGAGTCGACTCTTAGGTCCAGCTTGAGGTGGTGCTGCAGGAGACGCATCAACAGGTGGAGGTGTATGTGAGGCTGAGGTGCTGTGCTGGATGACAGGAGTGGTCAGCTGAGTAGTTGTTCTCAGACTCGTAGTTTGCTGGGACGTAGTTGTCATTGGTTTTGGAGCTGCTGTTGTTGGTTTCATGGTCATGGGGGCTGGTTTGGTTGTAGCAAGGGTTGGTTTGGTGGTAGTTGGCTGCCGGGTTGGAGTAGGATTGCTCTCTTTCCTTGACAAGTCCTTGAGGTCCAGTGCTGTGCTGACAGTGGGAGCAGGTGCTGGGCGCTGAATGGGCAGAGTCCTGAGAGGTGGCAGCTGGTCAGAAATCAGTAAGTCCCACGAAGAAGCTGTAAGGAGAGAGAAAGAAGAGAGGGCAAGCTTTAACATCTTTATTTTTGCTTCAGCCAACACGTCAAGGTTCAGGGAATCTTTATTATCCCCTGGGTGCATCAGATTCATTGTCAGAGTAGTGAAAAAGTTTTCTGTGATCAGATCGCCATCAGATAGCGCTTCGCTACGTGCATTTTCACCTGGTATCAACATGCATCTCCAGTGTCCACATCAAGATCTGATTGCTAACAATGTGAGCTATACGTGAAGTTGCACTATTGTATGAGTCCTCTTCGGTTTTTTGAAGCAGGGGGAGAAAAGTCGTCTTCTGCAAGCGTATAACTGACAAAAAGAGAGGAGACTGCACAATATAGTCCCAAAAACTGATTTACCTTTTTCAATCAAACAAATAATCACATATTCAAGCCCATCCCTGTTATTTACCAGACTAATATTAGCCGTGATAAATGAAAGTTGAGCTTGTTGGTTTCCCATCATGGCATCAGACTGTAACGCATGGCTCGGATCAACCAAGATTACCCTGACATTTTTCCAAAGTCCTGACCTTAAGCAAGGTTATGGAGGTCATGCAGGGATGTTCCAGTTATTTTTCTGCATACCTTCACAATTCTCTGCAGGCAATTAAAAAAAAAAACCTTGATAAATAAAACATAAAAGTGTTCATATTTAAACTGCAAAAGCTCACAGTAGTCATGCATATGCTTATTTGCATTTTCACACACAGCGTCAACACGGGGCTCAAAGCAGAGCTGGTTGCATAGTCATGCAATGGTCTATATGTATCTATATGAGTGAGAGGCACCACCACACACTTACTATTCTTTGCTCTCCCTCTCTCATTCTCCTTATAGCTCTCTTCTTCTGCCTTGTAGAAGGTCACGCCTTTGATGACCATGCTGTTCTTCTCTTTGACTGGCTTTGGACTTGCAGTCTTGTTGCTGGTTGGCTGTTGATGTTCGAGACCATCTTGCTCTTGGTTCTTCCTCAGCTGACTCTCTTGATTCTTCTGCAACAGGAATTTGAGATGAAAATGGTAGAATCTGTCTTTACTGTTTCATTTATTTATTTTTTTAACAAAATTGAATACCTGCTTGTTGGCGTGAGCGGGTGCTCGAGCCTTCTGTCCCACATTCCCCAGATCATTTGCTTTCTTTTTTTTCTGCTGAGCCTTCTTCTCCTTTTCCTTTTCTTTTGCTCTGTCCTTCACGCGTTCTTTCTCTCTTGCTCTCTCTGTGAGGTTACGAGTAAAGGCCTAGAGTGCACAGACAAGAGCAGTCAACATTTGGCATTAATTGTCTGTAGGTGAATTTACATGTTGGAAAACATGTTGATGGTCATAGCCAGTGTTTCAGAGAGTCTTAAAATGTGCATTGGCTTTATGATAGGGTGGCGACCTATAGGATGTACTCTACGTTTCATACAGTGTCAGCTGGAAGAGTCTCTAGCTCGACCATTGGAGTATAGATGAAGGATTTATACTTTCTACTTTTTCATTTCAAAACTAATAATAAGGTGACGACAGGAAATGAATGAAGGGAGAGAAGGGAACAAAAGCTTCTTGTCAAGATCCAGGCCACTGATTGAATGTTGCATTGAATGGTGAAAGCCTCAAACTCCAAGTAGTGACACTCCTTTCATGCAAGACAATTATCTTCCCAAAAAAAGGTCAACACCCACGCTTCACATGGCGCCAAAAGACTTAAGTCTGGGGATCTTAGACCAGAAATGAATGCTACTTTACTTTTTATCTCCATACAGCTGACGCTGTGGAAGGTGCATGATAACAATAAGACACCTTGGTGAATCTTATCGACTGTATATAAAAGTGGACTCTATCTTCTGGCTGTAAAACCACCTCCTCTGTTACAGACTCACCCCATGAAAGGTTTTGCAAATTGAGAGTTTGCAGACTTCATCTGCAACCCTGCTCCTATTGGACGATGCCAGCTGTCCACCACACTGGTGTCCATTCACACGCGCCATGCTTTATCGTCTAGTTTCTACTAAGTGAGATAATAATTTAAAGAATTTACTTCATGTGCCACAGGAAAAGATCCAAAACAATGGATTGACACCAATTTTTAGTTTTATTAGAAACTAATACTATCACCCACCTGGTGACTAACTGCTACTTTCATCATACCTCCTGGGCATCACTTTTTAGACCGGAGGACTATGTCCATTTTTATATACAGTCTATGGTGAATCTATACAATCTTTCTTGAGCTCAAGGCTTCTTTTGCCTGGATTATGGCAGTGGTGAATAGGAAAGTGACGATAAATGAATTAATATACTAAGCTGATTATGGTGAATTTCCATTATTGTGATAATCCTAAAATTGGAAAAACTGTCAATTTGTTAATGAGACTTAAAAATGCTGTCCACGGTCCTAGTGGTTTGTACTGATGTGCCCCCAGGGGGAGCCAGTATCTTTTTGGTCATTCGTCCAACTCATTGTGATTTAAGATTCTCGTTTTCCACGTTAAAATATTCACAAAAAACACATTTTTATAGCAACATTTTTAACATAATTTGCCAAAATCTTACCAAAAAGTGTTTTGTGTGTTTGAGAGTTAGTTTTGAAATGTGAAGCTTATTCATTTAAAATTATCACAGTCATTTCCGTCAGATAATCATGTCAGTAGTAGTGAACCTTTTTATAGAGAGATTTAACTGAGTAAATCAAACAATTATGGGGAAAAGACACCCACACACCAGGACTAAATCACAGCCTTGATAGAACAGTAAACACATTTAATGTGTGTGTGTGTATGAGAGAGAAAGAGAGTGAGAGAAGGTGTCCTCACTTTTTCCATGTTGTCCATCCTGCTCAGCAGTTTGGTGGTGACAGACTGGAGCTTCAACAAGTCCAGTCCATACAGAGAACCCTCCAACAAGTCGATAATCGTTGCCAGCTGAACACACAAGTGATGCACCAAAGAAAGAAAATGGCAGGAGGGAGAGAGAGAGACAGAGAGAGAGAAAGAGTCGACTTTGACTGTTCAAACTCCAAACTACTTCAGGACATTAGTGGAGGAACAGGAAAAAAAACAAACTATTCTACGTTCTACCTTAATGTCATCCTTGCTGGCCTCCTGCAGTTTTTTAAACCTGTACTCTCCCTCACATGGGTTGACAGCCGAGGGTGGAGCCATGCACACACACTTCTTACAGTCCGTTCCCTTGGTAACCGTCTCCACGGTGTACGAACTTTGGGAGGAAGGTGTCGCGTGGCTACATTCGGAGCGCTTGATCGGTCGAACGATGCAGCGGCACACGCAGTCGGAACCCGATGACACAGTCTTCACTTTGTCGTAATCGCCCAGCAACTGCAAGAGAGGGACACAGTTTGTCTTTCTCTCTCTCTGTAACAGTGTTTGCAAGACATGGATGCGTATTTATTACTCTGCATCTATGCTAAGATATACTAGAAAAGGACAATATAAAAAAATTCCCTTCCCAGCCCATAGACATATGGAAAGATAACTTTGCTGTGGGGTTGCTGGTTCGAGTCCCCGTCAGTGAAGTCACTCTAAATTAAACAGGAGGGCCACATTTAATGTATTCCTTGTGCTGCTTCCAAGGTGAAAAATCTCTGCCAAATAAAATGTTCAGATCATCCACTGTGGTGACCCCTGGAGAGGAAGAAGCCGAAAGACTGAAAACTAAAATAAAACTGAGTAACACTGCAACATTATTACCAGTAATGTGCTCAGCTTTATAGAAGATGCATCGATGTAGGAAAATAGCAATAAAATACGGACATGGAAATAATGAATATATATAAACGTAGAATAAAATGAGGCTGAGCCTCCTGTCCATAATCTACTGATAAACTGAAGTTAATAATGTGACAAAAAATTTCCTTCCCAGTACCTAACATTGCTTGAGTGTCACAAAATGTTTAGTTAGTAAAGTTAAGAATCGTGTTACCAACATTACAAAAAAGGTACTTAGGTTACCAAAAAATGTTTCAAAAATCTTGTAATGTTACAAAAGTAGGTCAAAAATGGTTACCAAAAAATATTAAGAAACCTTGAAATGTATAAAAACATGTTACTGATATTAAAAAAATGTATCATCTCTTAGCAAAAACAAAACATATCTTACAAAAACATATCTTACGTTATCAAAAATTTGTACAAAACACAAATTATTTGTTACAAAAGATTTTTTCAAAATCTTGTATTGTTACAGAAGAATACCCTATTGCTTCCATGACAAAAATAAGACAAAAACTTCATATCGTTATCGTTTTATACTTACAACAGTTACTTATGTTCTTTTTTTATGAACACTTAAAAAATAAGATTATTATAAATAATCATATGGTTCTGGATTCAGTGGGAAAATATAGGCACCCCCTTGCGACACTTCTGAATAAATCACTAGGACTGTGAGCGAGTAAAACATTTTCAAATCAGTCACATAAACTATTATCGATTTTCTCCTTTTACTTCACGATCATCCCAAAAATAGAAAAATTCGCCATTTTTTTTCACAGTGTCATGATGTGTGATAAAATCATATGTTGTCTTCTGCATATGAGTCAAACACACGTGACTGAGAACAAAAAGAAGTAGGAGCAGCAGTAGAATGAGTGATGAGTTCCAGCTGCAGCCTGGGAAAAAGAAAAAGATACAGGCTTTCACAAACAGCCACTTTCTGGTTTTTGGTTTGGAGAGATTACAGTTGGGAGGATATTACATAACCGACCGCCAAAGGGATGCAAACTGTTACCATGGTGCGTGCACACACACACACACACACAGGGTTCTGGACCAAACTGTGGTCTTTGTGCTGTGTTTAAATGACAGAGAAGGTAAAAAGTGCTGCGTCCACATAATACAATCACTTTTCATGCACAGGAAATGAGATATTTAAGGTTTGTGTTCCAAAAAAAAGAACAATTGCTTTAAATTTGTGTGGTTTTCACTTCAAAAAGTGGATTTTTTTTTTTTCTTCAACCACTGAGATGTGACCTGACACACACTAGACCTGAGATCAAATGAGTTCCTGTATTTATCCTATATTTAAGAGGAGAAATTGGACTAAGCATCTGACAGTTTAATACTGTATTTCCCATAGTTCTCAGGAATACGTGTGTTTATTTATATCTATTTATTTTATACAGTCATCTTTTCTTGATGTCACATCCAGGGACCAATCATTTAAGGACATTAACACTGACACTGTGTATTCATTAACTTCTGTTTTCAAAAATTACATTAGAAAAATTTGTCTTTTTTGCTTAAATACTTCAACACATTTCAGTTTAAATCATGATAATGTCACTTACTTACATTTAAACACACAGGGTTATACTCAGAAAGGTTAATTAATTTACTAATGATTAACCAGTGGTTAATTAATATTAATTGATTATATTAATTTAAACATTTAAACACACAGGGTAATACTACAATAAGGAACACAAAAAACTTAAGTATTTATTAACTAAGGCTAATGACTAACTAATTAATAACTACACCTAACTAATGATTAGTTACTATTAACTAACATTAGTCAATGTTGACTAATGTTAGTTAATGTTCACTTCACTAACGAACACTAATTCTATTGGTTGCTATTAATTAACATTATTTAATGTTGACATTTTTTTAACTAATGATTAGTTAATATAACACATTAGTTAATGTTAGGTAACCCTTAAATCATGGTTAGTTAATACTAATTACATTGTTTAATGTGAACTATTATTAGCAATTGATTAGTTAATATTGACAAACATTGGTTAATGGTTAATCTTTAAGCAGTGATAGATGAATCGCGATAATGCCACTTACATACTCTTAAACATACAGGGTAACACTCTACAACAAGAAGGTTTAATGATTAATATTAGCTGATGATTAACTAGCCAGTAACCAATGCTTCACTAATATTTATTAATATTAACTAATGCTACTTAATGTTAAATGTTGATCAGTAAAACTGAACACTAAAACATTATTTTATTGTTAAGTAAATATTAACTAATGGCTAGTAAAACCATGATAGTTAATTGTTAACAAATCTTTAACTAATGATCACTTTATAATAACTATCATTAGTTAGTGTTAACTAATGATTAGTTAACATTAAACATTAGGTAATGTTTAAGTAACCCTTAAATAATGGTAAGTTATATTAACTAATGTTTAGTTAATATTGGCTAATATTAGTTTATGTTAACTACTTTTTAACTAATGATACATACTGAGTAACATTAGTTCATGGTTAACTAATCCTTACCTAATGATTAGTTAACCATTGGGTAATCACTGACCAGCATCCTCATGGCATTTGATTACAATAAACCAAACATTAGGTAAATATTGATTAATACAGTCTGCATCAGCAAACACAGTAGATCAAGATCACTGTCAACAGGAACTGGAAACTAATCAACTAATAATTAGTTAAGCAGCAGGTAGTAATCGTCATCACCCACAGAGCCAAAGGAAAACGTTTCTTTCTTTTTGTCTGCACTACGGTTGGGTGTCTTCAGCAGAATGACACTAAAACTTTGATGAAGTTTGATGAAATCATGTTGGGCGACACGCCTGATGACGTCACTGACCTGGCTGATGACGTTCTCCTGGTTGTCCAGCTCGTCCTCGAGAGGTTCGGCGGTGGGCGACTCGTCTCCCTCCCCTCCCTCCTCCCGCAGACTGTCCGGCGCTTTGGCAGAGGGAGAGGAAGAGGTGGAGGTGGAAGAAGAGGAAGCGGCGTCCCTGTGCGCTTTGGCCGCCGCTGTTGCCTCGGTCACCGGCGGCGTCTTCACTCGCCACGCGCTTGTGGTCTTCTGGTCCAGAGCGTCGAGTCCACACAGAGCGAAGCTGACGAGCAGCAGCAGAGGCAGAGACGGAGACGGAGACGGTCCGCGCCACATTTCTGCACCTGCACCCAGTGGAGGAACAGTCTCTGGGGGGGAAATGGCCAGAGCTTGGGATGGGTCAGCGGCTCCAGTGACGCAGCGCTCAGTGAGCAAACCTCACTGTAAACGCACCTGAAGTCAACTGATCCTCAAACGGACACAGTAAAACCCTGAAACGATCCAGAGCTGAGAGGAAATTCGTCCAAACCTGAAGACACACAGACAGAGACAGAAAGTGATCCGTGACTGCAGCTCGCAGACTGTGGCTCCAGTGCAGCACCGCACGCAAACCAGCCCATACTTACGTGTATACTAGGTATTACGGTAACAGCGTACGAGAAGTGATTTCACAATAAGAGTTCCTTCGGTTACGAGACAGTTTTCAGTTCAGTTCAGAGCTTCGTTGTCCTTCAGGAGGACAATTTGTTTTGCAGTTGGCAGAGCAAAAACTAACAACAGCAAAAATGAAAAGACAATAAACAACGTCACGTCTTTATGGGGCTCTCAGTTGAATTTGATTTGGACACCACCATCACCTCGGAGTCACCTGTGCTCGACTATTATTGATACAAATGTAACGGTATAAACTTTAGACACTAGTGGTCAGTAAAATCACAAATGTGGCCCGGTATTATTTAGCACCTTCATATTCAAAGCGAAGCACTAAGTGCGGTGATACTGAGCGTGAATTGAAAAATAACCAAACACAACAGCAGACGTTGCATTCACTGCAAACCAGTTTAATGTCGTTTGTTTTTAAAACTTGAAGATTGCACATTTGTTCCAACTACAAAGAGAAACCAAAATAAGATAAATGATATTTATATATAAGGCTATGGAGATTTCTTTAATATGTTTAAATGAAGTCCTTTGAAATGGGATGGTCGTGCATACAGCACTTTTAAAACAAACCCCAAAGTGCTAATAATATTAATAATAATAGACTTGTTTCACCTTCAAACAAAATAAGATGCCATGTTATAATGAGATATGTCCCTATGTCATAATATTGTAACTGCTTTTACTCGAATCTTTTTTTCCCTTTTAAGAAGAAACAACATTTTCATTTTGCATGGTGTTTGTAACGTTTTGGCAAATACGTTTCACTTTTTTAGACTTTTGAGGAAATGGGTCACAGTTTCTTGATATGTGTTTGAAAAAAAATTAAATGGCGGAGAAACAAAGAGGATTGATTGACTGTCCAACTGAACATTGCTTTTATTTTGAAAATGGGCTTCTGTTACCATAATACTTAGTATACACACGTAATAAAAAATAAAAAAATAAAATAACATGGGGGCAGAGTTTAACTGCTGAAGTGGGCGGTGTCTCACTTTGTCCAGTTTACTGTGGGACCACATGTGGATCAGGCTGCTGCTGCTACAAGAATCCACATCTGTTTCAACTGCACAAATGACCAAACTGGGGCAGGTCATTAAAAGGCGTTTTTGTAGAATAGAATAGAATAGAATAGTCACTTGCCTTTAGCTCACCAGCATAATAAACAGTAGATAGTTAAAGTAGAATAGGAGGTACTCATAAATAAAAAAAATTGAAATAAGACACATTGTAAAAGACAATATATAGTAAGAGTGACACAAACACGGTTAGTTTACACTAAAACCTGCTCTTTGCTGCAGCTGTGGATTAAAAATTGGGTCGCCACTTTGTGGAGTTAAGAATACATACTGCACTTGGAATTAATGATTTTTTGTTTATATCTTTGGTTGCCAGGGAAACTCTGTAGCTATCTGCCAGGATACTCCTGGCTTTTTTCCCCGTTCTTTCAATGTAAAGACCATTTAGGGTTCATGACCCATATCCTTTCTTAAAAACTCTTTGAAGACTATAGGCAAGACTAGGATCCATAATTCCCATGTGTATACTGTGTGTGTGTGTGTATATATATATATATATATATATATATATTATATATATATATATATATATATATATATATATATTATTGTTGTTTTCATTTGAACACAGAGATGCAAAACTTCAGTGGATATCTTTTAATACATAAATGTGGTTATTACAGTCTTATTTGAAATGTTGAACTTCACACCTGAATGCTCACTCTTAACATGTGTAATTATCCATCAACATAAATAACAATTTATGTTTTTTTTTTTTCCCTAAAACCCAAAGATGACCTTTCTCAACATTGCAATGACCTTTTAATGGTTTTCCTCTGAGTGCGTGGATTTTTCTCCAGATTCCCACGTTTACCCCTACATGTGCAAAAACATTCAGAGGTTAACTGGAATAAAAAAAATTTTTTTCATGCTGATAGAACAAATGTTTAATGTTTATTTGTAACATCAGTAAAAAACAAAAGTACATGCTGAAAGAATTGATACTTGGAGTGTCAAAACCATTATAAAATGGACTTGTAAAATATCACACTATTTCACTGTATCAATTTTTCCCTGACCGCTTAATACATGTTATAAAATCAACATGTTGTCAAGTATTTTGACTAAAAATGCAGCTCAGTCCCAGTATCTACAAGCAGAGGGCTCTATGAGCAAGGCTGTGGTGTATGTGTGTGATGACAGCTGTGCTAACAAATTCACCTATGGTTCAAGCGTCCCGCCCCATCTTTGCCGCCCACCGACTCCCTGACACAGAACAGAGGAAATGAGCCGACACTTCGTTGCAGCTCCTTTGTAGTTGTCGTGCATCACTTCCAGGTTTCCTGTGTGAACAAATAAATCATTTTAACTTAGAGGCATTTGAGAAGAAGAAGAAGAAGAAAGAGCAGAGACATTATGGGAGCGTCTTCCTCAGGCTTGTTGGATGAGGCCAAAATGAGCCACATTAAAGGTAAAACTAAGTCATCACTACTCAGAACTCCTCTGCATAATCTGCAGTTCTGCATGGTTATTATTGAGAACTAGAACACAAGCTGGAGAAGTGTGTGTGTGTGTGTGTGTGTGTAGGGATTATATTGGCACTCTCAATTATAGATGTGCAAGAAATTAAAGCAGTAGAAGTGATATTTGTAGCTCTTTTTGTAGTAGTTTTACCAGTGTAACAGTTCTAACAGGTCTAGTATTATTGTATCTGTGTTGTAGGACATAAAATAACAATTTTATTTTATATTTTATTTCATTTTGAATGGACTGTGGAGGACAGTAGAAGAGTAGAAACTTCACATCTCCCCTGGAACATTACGGTGTATGGTTCTGCCTTCACAAATAAGATGTTCGCATGTGAAAGGAAATCATAATCTGAATGTAATCCCTGTTTATGAGCAGAATGATTATTTTAACATCATTTAAAGTTAAAACACAACCTAATGACACAAAAACCTGATGTGAATGGCGTTGCTTATTTTGTATGTGTGCATTCCCATACATGTTATCAGCACAGGCACATCCTGTCACTAATCTCCTCTGTAAACTAGAATGTAATTGCAGCCATTTCCAACTATTACATTATTATGTGCTGTCTAATCTCTGGCTGTCTCTCCTCTGTGTGTGTGCATGCGTGTGTGTGTGTACATGTAGACAAAGAGTATGTGATGATCGAAACAAATGATAAAAAGCAAATTATGACTGACCTGCATCCAAACCCATTAAGAGCCTTTAATTATCAGTATAATCTATCTGGAGCAACTGATATACTACGCCAAACTTGAAGCTTTAAATTGTAGTACTTTTATAAATTGTAGTAATAATAATATAATATTAATAATAATAATAATAATGATATAATTCTGTTGCATTTGTGCCAGAGACCCTTTAGGGTCCACCAAAAATGGTATTCTGCACAATTCACTATTGTTTCTTTTGGAGGACTTTTTTCACCCCTTAACCCTCAAATTTAACTCTGAAACCTCATCATCCATCCAATAAAGTTATTCTCAGGGAATGGAGGCCTGGTGCTTATAAATTCGGACAGCCTTGTAATGCCACTGGGACATAGTCAGCCTTTGAATGCAGCCTCTGAAGGATGAGGCCCCTGAACTGGGACTACAGTGTGACATACAGTTTTATTTTTCTGTAAATGCATGTATTGTTTGTGTGTTTCCAGGACTTGTTGACAGTAAGTTCCAGAGCTTCAGTGAGTTTTACCGTCAGCAATACTCCCCAGCCTACTTTGGACACTTACACCAGGAGGTGGAGCCGAAGAAAGAGGGGTGTGGCCTATTGCTCACACAGAGGGTATGAGCTGCACATGCCCATCAGTCCATTTATTTACACAGATCTCATTCAATATCTATCCCTCACTTTCTGTATTTGTGTGTGTGTGTGCAGCCTCACTATGCTCCAGATGAGGTACTTTATCAAGGTAATGTCAGATTCTCCTGCTGGTTCGAGCAGGGGAAGAAATGCAGAGAGAGGTACGTCGTCCTGAGACGAGACTACAAAGTGGAGATACATGAAAACGTGGAGGTAAACGCACCAAAACACGAAAGACATATTTACACAGTAAGGTGGGTGCACATACACCTCTTTATGTGTACGTGTGTATGCACACAGAATATAGAGGTGTAAAAAAAAATACAACCAAAACCAATCTAAACTAAACTATTGTAATATTTTATCTGTCATACTGTATTAATTATTTGAAATGTACAGAAGGGTACAGTATTGCTGCCACACCAGCAAAACAAAAACAGATCATTATCACATTATACCAAGATAAGTTTATTGTTAAAAGAATATGCATTTTCAGTGTAACGTTAGAACAATAAACCATTGAGAACAACCAATGTATAGTTAGAACAATAAAAATCATTGTTCTAACAACAAATCAGTGTATATTGTAATTCATGATGGTCTATTGTTTTTAACTATATAGTTTTAACAGTACATATATTTAAAAAACTTTATAATATATACATTTTTTGACGTTTTGTGTTGTTTGTGTTGTATTTCAGCCTCCAACCACTAGTTGGCAGCAGGCTCTGGGTCACTTTTTTCCCCCCTCCTATCACATCACTCAATACAATAAAAAGAACACTCTCCCTATTTATGCATATAACTATCACTGAAAAATACCATTAGACAGCTTTTTTCAAGAGGAAAATAAAATCACAGTTGCCTACACCAACATCCACAGAGAAAATCATCCTTTTTAGCTCGCTGTGCCACAGGAGCTCCTGGTCTACTGCATGGCTTAGTCACTTTATGTCTTTTGTGTTTTGTAAATCCAGTGACATTTTTCAAACAATAACTCATGTGATCTTACTAAAGGAGGCAGCAGTGGATCAGCAACTCCTGTGTGCCATGATGTAAAATCTATGATTTTCTTCATAGACTTTGGTGCAGATGAGGGAGCGGTCTTACTGTGAGATGTTAATGACTTAAGCTGGTGTAGATTTTAGTAAGTGAGCATTTTGTTAATTGGGTAGAGAGCATCAGTGTCTCAGACCGGTTTCCACATCATGTATGACCTGAACCTTCCCTTTAAAATAAAGTCTTAAGCATCAAACTGTCGTTTTGAACTCTGACACTCCTAACAGCTTTGTCCACCCCCTCTCTGTTGGTTTCTACTGTAGTCTTTCAACCACAAAGGTGCTGCTAAGTTGGTCCTCCAGCCAGCAGGGGGCAGTGTCTTGATCACAGAAGAGGAGTCCAGAGCTCACCTCGAGCAAATTTGTGCCGGGGTACTTAACGGTAGCACTGACTTATTTCTATGTACACATAACATTATCCTATGATGTTGTGTTAACCCATCAATTTTAATTCAGTTAAATAAAAGGAAAACATTTTTCGCAGCAGTGTTGGGCAAGTGACTCAGGGAATTCAATAATTTATTTATTTCATATTACTACATTAAAGTTAATAATATTATTTATTAATTTGTAACAAAAGTAATAACATTGCTGTTATATTACAATTTGTGTATTACTTTTGTAAATACATTCAACAAGTGATGTACAACAAGTTTCTTTTGGAACTGAAACAAAATAAGCAAACATGGCAATTTCTGAAATAATAATAATAATAATAAAAAAATTAGTCTCTACCAACGTTTACTTTTTACTTCCGATAGTGAGAGGACACATCAACTAAAGGACAAAATACAAAAAAATCCAATCTAGTATAGCAATAATTAATTATTACTGTTTTGTAACTTGTAATCTCTCACATTCCTCATAACTGGGTAAAGTAATATTAAAATATTATATTGTTGAATACTGTATTACTGCCCAACACTGGCTCATGGATCAGTAATAGAAAACAATTTAGACAGTTAAGAAAAACAAAAAGAGAAAGCGCAAAGAGATGCAAGAGAACGGCACTAGTGTAATGTGATGCCATTAGTCCTACTACAAGGAAATTGTAAGTTACAGCAGCAAAGACAGTCAAGGTATAGGCATCTTCACATCTATAAAAAGTACAAAATAGGAAAATATTGATTATTAAGGTTGTAAGTGCTGATTTTTGTGCAAGAAATAAGTTAACTTGATATTTAGGTCAATGTCTCTCTTGTTTGTTACGACGCCACCTACTGTTTCATGCCCTACATTGTTTGATGTACGTAAACTAGGCCTATGTAGAACAAACACTGAGCCATGTTTGTCTCTCTCCGCTGTTGACGTGAGATTCTATGCAGTACAATGAGCGAGTAATGTTAAGCAAAAGCGAGCAAATTATTTGACGCCTGAGAAACGCAAATTTCACGATTTCTGTCTCACCCAAGAAAATGACGACGACTGTCTTGACCAAGATCCAAAGGACAATCACTTGTCCAGATGCAGATGAACGTGCTGCAAATCAGTAAAAGTGGACGTCATGGGGGAAGCGGCTCTTACAAGTTGCCCTCCCATCTTAAGCTTTGTCAGCACAGTCCATGAATTAGAGGGAGTTTGGTATTGGAAAGTCCTTGAAAAGTCCTTGAATTCAATGTCAACCAAAGTGTGGGAGCCCTTAACAAGAGAAAGCAGTCAGTGAGGGTCAGTAACCTCCTTAAGCTGGATAACGATCATCCCCAAAACCTAATAATGTCTCGTTTGTTAGTCTTCATCTCCAGAAAATATCATCCAAATCCATCCCTTTTTTCAGTTTTGTTTCTTACAGACAAATGTGGCCACTATCGTTAATTAGATAATCAAAGGAAATGAGGTGTGAGCGAACAGTATTACATGTGTGTGAAACGACGTGTGTGTCTTATTGTGAGTTTAGGAGCAAAGGAGGACTCTTCTTCTTCAGTGATGTCATCTCCAGATGTGCCTGCTGTGTATCTGCACCTGCCGTACACAGGCTACACCTGCTTCCTCTTCCAACAGGAAGAGGAACGAGATCATTTCCTGTCCGCGATCAAGTCCTGTATCAGACACTGCAACCTTGGTAAAACTCGCACACACACGCACACCAATATTTTCTCTCTGTGGTCAAGTTTAGTGACAGTTTAGTGGTAGTTCTTGATGGAACATTTGGTTTGCCATCATAAAGGATTAGTTTTTATTTGCTCTATTTTGAAGAATGGAATGAGAAGAATCAGTTCCTCTTACATAAGAAAAGTTGAGTGCATAAGCAATAAAATGTGTTTGCCAATTTATTTTTTTTTTGTTTCATCATGACAAACAAAAAACTTATACCACACTGGAGGAAAGTGTTTCTCCGGTTTGTGGTTTCCTACTCACATCTGGTCACGTTGAGAAATATTGAAATTTATTGAGCAACAGACTCCCAGGAATCTAGAAATTAATGAGTGACTAATTTTACAGATTATTTTTTAGTTTGTGCAAACAGGCTTTCAAACCAGATTACACTGCAACACAACATGGTGTTATTGGCTTTAAATCATCTAAATCTGCTTCCAAGGCCCAGTCTCAATGGTTGAATGTGCTTCTTTAATGTAAACTGTGGAATATTGATGTTGAATTTAACCATCCAGTGACATTTCCTGTGCTTTCTTGAGTTTCCATTTAATGGTGCGTTCCATTTGCACTCGAAACTCTTGGAAACTTGGAGTAGCCTCACCAACCCTGACTTTGGTTTCCAAGATGACTGCCACCATAAAAACACTGCTACTTTTACCGTTACATGCACTTCAGTCATATTTGTTTGGCAATATCGATCATGCACGTAATAGAGTTTAATTTTTAATGACAGACATGTTGTTGCACTGTTTGTGTTTGCAAAATACCATGTTGAGCATTGTTATAGATCGGTATTGCAAACAATGGGGGGTGACATCACTCCCAGTTCCGACTTCTGAGTAAATGGAACCCAGTTTTAAGTTTTTTTTTTTGTTTGTTTTATTTTTAAATTTAGATTTAATTAGATTTACAACATCTAGAGAAATGTACTGTAGATAAAATGATAACTACTCAGAAATGACCAAAAACATTTTAAAATGTTGAAAAAAAATTGTATAATATCAGGTCCTTGCATCCGTCCCCTGTGTCATTTCATTATAGGCATCTTTAAGGTGGGAATATAATAAATTGTAGCAAGTTAGATTCAGATTAATAACATTTTAGTGCCTGCATCGTGTGACAGTAAAAAAAAACAAACAAAAAGAATGTAGAGTTAAATACTGCAGCAAAGACATTTACATAAATAAGAAATAATAACGTGGATCCTTATGTGGATCCCTGAGGTACACCCCATTACATTATGTTTCATTGTGACTCATATGACGGCATTTAAATGGGGTTTTGCCAGATCCTACCACCTTTGCAAATTCATGTTGGGCCTGTCCAGTCAGTGCTGGTTCTGTGGATATAAAACTTTCAGACCTATTCTTGCAGAGTGGTCTTCTGCAGAGGATTCATTTTGTCACTTATGGTGGTGGTGGTTGCCCTGGTGACAGATAAAATATTATTTCTGTTGACTTCCTGTGTGGTAAGCTAGGATGCAAACCAAAAATATCTGCTGTACTTTGAGTCACATTGCTACGGAAATGTGGCTTGTCATATCTGCACAGCCACCACATCAACTGAAGCAGTAGAAAATGAGTGAGTGAGTGAGTGTTTCACATAGTTAGTGCTGACTGCACTGTGTGTGCGGAGAACCTTCCTGAGGACCTGGCAGACAGTGAGGACATGAGGAAAAAGACATTTTAGCTACTTTACTACTAGAAAGATGCTCACCTCAATTAAAATAGAAGTTAAAAATAATACATTTGTTGCCTTCTAATAACTATTTGACAGCCTTTTTCTGACTGGAAACTGAAGTGTTTGTCTCCTTGCTCCCACTCCTGCACCAAATTCCATAGAGAAAATCTGCAATTTTAGATCACTGCACATAGGAGTTGTTGATCCACTTCCTCTCTGTCAGTTAAGTTCACATAAGTGACTCTGTGATTTTATTTTTTAATCTTTTCTTTGGATTCACAGAAGTGGCACAAATTCACCAAACATGGTGGCAGAAGACTTGAAGCTTCTGTGTCCCCATGAGCTAAAAATACAGTTTTATTCTGTGGAATTTGGTGCAGGAGAATGAGTGGTTTACAAACCTGAATGCATTATGTGAGTAAAGATTAGAATATGTGAGGACGTGTGTGTTGATGGTATGTTTGTTGACTGTTGGAGAGTTCATTGTTCTTCAGTTTTTTTGTTCTTGTTTTATTGCAGCACTCATCACATCACATGACACTGATGTGATCATCGAGGAAGAAATCCTCCATGCTAGTCAGGTTAATGCTGCGTCAGTGTGATTCATACTGATGGTGAACATAATAAAGGGAAGTGTGCCCAGCTTTGCAGGAGCTTTCTGTTCCTCAAAATCATTACACTGGTTTATTTTGAAAAGGAAGTCCAGCAGCTTGATGGACAACTGGACCGGATGTGAAAAAAAAACAACTAAATTTAACAGTCCATAGTGATCATTTCACTTTTAGAAAAATACAACCGCCAGTTTGTGTCCATTCGGGCTGCTGTAGAAATTAAGGATGCAACAATTATACATTTCAATGGTATGATGTTTGTCTGAGTAAAAAAGTCAAGGGTTCATGATGAAAACATTTTGGAAAACCAGTATAATTCATCAGTAATTCTGTGAATGAAATTTAGCTTGTTTCTAAAATTCTAAAAATTGTTTCTAATTTCTGTATTTCTTCAGTCTCCTAACGGTCCAGTGTGGTTTAGAGCTCCCTATCGGCAGTAATAAAATGTGTAAATAAGATAAAACCATCATTATGAGGCCATTCTTGTAGTTTCTCACTATGTTGTCTCCACACGGTTGTTTCTAACCCTCGTGGCATCCTGAGTAGAAACATGGTGGCTCAAGATGGCAGCCACTGCAAAGCAAGGCCCTTGCTTCCTGCCCAATGCTGCCATTTACGTCCCACTCTTATTTAGTTTACGATTTGATTGAAATTGTTCCTTGTATTAGTTTATTTAACTAATCTTTTAGTTCTCCTTACGACTGGTCAAATGGTTGATGAGATGAGTCCTAATGATGTGTTTATGTCTGACTTATACTGGAGCAACTGTATGTCAGGATTTTCACTAAACTCGTCCAGAATCATAAAAAATGTCTTCACTTCCTGTAGATCCCTGGTCTGAGTCAACCTATGAGAGCCAGGCTTACATCAGAGCGCTGCGGCTCTACCGACAAGACAAAGGGTGCTATGAATCCTGGGAAATGTTGCTGGGCACCGAGGAACAAGTCAGTGCACACAAGCTCACAAATGTCCCTCAAATAATTCTGCCCATTCACAATTATCTCAGTCACCGGGGCACCTGTTCTTGCACGTGTAGGTTCTGGCCTCCCAGGTGATGGAGGAAGTGTTGCCATGGTTACAGAGTCAGCTTCAGTCCAGAGTGAAGGGCAAGAAGGCTGAAAGGATGCGGCAGTGGTTGGCAGTAAGTTAAATGAACACACCAAAAAATGACAAAAGGATTTGAAAGGATTTTGCCAGGGGTCGGTTTTACATTCAATTCAGCCGATTGAATCAACATCTCCACTTATCAGTAAGAGATCACTGTGCTTGTCTCCAGTCAGTTAGATGAAAAGAAACCACATGGGAATCACCAAGCAAACAAATATTTTATTTTTTTTTCATCAACAAGGAAAACACCAAGGTCCATTTATACTGTACACAGAAGACGGAGACTGACGGGGCCTTTTGTCCATACATTGCATCCATCATTGTGCACCTCACAGGGGAGCCTACAATGCTGGATGAAATTGAGCAATAGCACTGGTTTTTACTGGAAACTGTGGGGGCAGTGAAGAATCAATAGTCCATCATCAGTCAACCTGAAACTGAGATTTCACACTCTTGTGTTGCAGCTGTGTCATGTCTCTGTGTCTTAAGATATGAAGTCATCCTAACACTTAACCTAACACTCTCACTCACTCATTTTCTACCGCTTTATCCACTAAGGGTCGCGGGGGGTCGCTGGTGCCTAACTCCAGCTAACATAGGGCGAGAGGCAGGGTGCACCCTGGACAGGTCGCCAGTCCATCACAGGGCCACGTAGAGACAGACAACCATTCACTCTCACATTCACACCTACGGGCAAATTTAGAGTGTCCAATTAACCTAGTCCCCAAATCTGCATGTTTTTGGACTGTGGGAGGAAGCCGGAGTACCCGGTGAGAACCCACGCACCACGGGGAGAACATGCAAACTCCTTGCAGAAGGCCCTTTGTTAACCTAACACAAATATGACATTTATGACCCAGTGTTTTTACGGTTTGCTGTTTTTAATGTGTTTTTAGACAGTGCACGCCACCTACACAGCAGTGCTCGCACAGCTCACGGCTAGTTTGGACGCTCTGAAGGAGAAGTGTCGTCAGACAGCACTGGCCAATCAGACACTCATCAGGTCCAACCTGGACCAGATCATGTCCTCGCTGTCCTTTCTGGAGGAGAAAGTCAGAGGTACAGCTCGAAACATTTCAAGAGGATGAGCAAACTGTGTGATGAGAGTCATACAATGACTTTGTTGTTTGTGTTCCAGTGTGTATTTGTGATGAAGCAGAGGGCGTGTACAATGAGTCTGTGGCACCGTACTTGTCCTCCATCTTTGAAGTCCTGAGAGAAAACATAAGTGCAGGCATTGAGGGGATGCAACACACACTGCACACACAGATGGAGTCAGTCTTCACACACACAGAAGGCAACGAAGAGACAAACAAGGTGGGAGAGACCAGAGACTTTTCTGTTTCTGATTGATTCAGGTTTAAGTTCAGGTTTAAGTGTGGTTATACATGTATGAGTCACTGACACCCACTGTCAGTGAAAAGCCCCACTTTATAAAATCTACATCTGCTTAAGTCTATTTTCCAACTGTAATCTGGTCCATAGAGAAAATCAGTGATTTTACAAAAAAGCACATGGGAGTTGTTGATCCACTGCAGCCTCCATCAGTAAGTTCGAATGTTCTATTTTGTAAGTTCGGTGTTTAAAATTGTTTGATACAGTTTGCCTAATTTACAAAACTGTCCAAAAAGGCTGTTTAATGGCAGAAATAAGCTATTATAGACTTAAAAATAGACTTATATTTTATGGGGGAGACTTTGTTAGTACTTATTTGCAACCATAGAAATTCTAACCAAACCTACTGACATAGAAAACCTTGTTAATGAGGGCCTTGCGTGAACTGTCTCGTTAAGCTTAAACTGAAAGCTTTGATAAATGCAGGCTCTGAGTTTTCATCCTGGTTGTGCTTTTATTTATGCGTGTCCAGGTCTTGCTCACGCTGCGCTCCATCAGTTTGGAGCAGTGCTACAGGAAGGTGAAGAACCTGACAGAGATACTTGGTGACTTGCAGCAGAGGTTTGGAGTGAGCAGCACCCAAAGACTGGTTCACTCTGCACATCTGGAGATGGAGCAGGTATGAGAAGCTGCTGCTGGATGTTCACTCATGTCCATCAGCACGTCAGCCAAACTCATGCGCCTCAGCCAGTGGTGGAAGTAACTAATTACAAAAGTAAAGCAAAGTAAATTGGTCTCTTACCTTTGTACAGTCATAATTACTGAATAACTAACTTCTCCAACTGAAAACCGAGGTTTGTGTGGCAACGTAAAGCACTCATTCCCTGCACCAAATCCATAGAGAAAATCAGCATTTTTACATCACGGCACAGAGCAGTTGATCCACTGCTGCCTCCATTCTAAAATCTAGGAGTATGTGTCATTGTGGGACTTGATTCAAATTTAACTAAGTGACAAAAACTTACCAAATAAGGCAGTAGGACACCAGCAGCTCCTCTGTCCCCACAAGCTAAAAAATACTGATTTTCTCTATGGACTTTGGTGCAGGACACTGGGTGGTTTACAAAGCTACACAAACTTTATGGTTTTGTGTTTTGGTTGTGTCTTCCAGCTTGCAGACAGTGCTGTGTACACCTTAGAGTTGTTCCTCAAATCATCAGCCAAACTACAGTCTTCTCAAGTTCTTGTCAAGATGGAGAGAGCTAAAGACAGAGTATTCAAGGTAAAAAAACAAAAAAAAACAAAAAAAAAACATCACAAATTATTGAAAGTTGGCCTATGAATTTTGTTGCAATAAGCACTTTTAGTTATAAAATATGTTTGGTTTCAAAATTCATTCTAAAGAGTTTGTTTGAATGTAAGTTTGAATTTAAATCCACATTTACTTTACACAAATTAAATTGTTTAGGATCAATTGACAAAAATAAATCTCAATTTTTGGAAATTTGAACTACCAGTTAAAGGTTTGGACAAATCTTTGGACCACATTAAATACGAAGGTGAGGTTAAAATAAATCCAATAGGGACACAAGAACAACGGATATTAGCCACTTAACAAAAGGCTGTTTTACTTTACTTTTACAAATTTATAGTCTGAAAAGTAATTTGATCGCACATCTGCACCAAATCCCATAGAGAAAATGAACATTTCTAGCTTGTAGTGGATGAGGAAAGAAAAGTCCATTGTCGCATTGTACTGAACATTTGTGTCACTTAGGTAAATCCAAATAAAGGATTTCAAACTCCAGAGTCACAAAATAACACATTTGAACTTTTTATGGAGGCAGTTTTGGATCAACAATTCCTGTTTGCCATGATCTACAATCGCTGATTTTCTCTAGGATTTTGGTGTGGGAGAGTAAACGGTTTGCAAAATAACAAAAACTTCATTTTCCATTCCTAACATTCAAGATGCCTTTTGCACCCACATGGACCCACCCAAACATTTTTGAGAGGTTCAAAAATAGCATTGTTGCTCTGTGTGTGTGTGTGTGTGTGTGTGTGTGAGAACAGCAGCTGGACTACGACAGCAGACTCGTCCAGAGGAGGCTCTACGGGGAGGCTCTGCTGGAGATCACGCTGCCTGTTCTTGCCAGGAGGATGGACGGCAGGTGGAAAAATGTGGGTGTAACACACAGCTTCACTCTGTCTCCCTGCTGCTTTTCCAGCATTTTGGTTTTCAGCCGAGTGTTAACATGTGTTTTCTGTGTGCAGGAGCTGCAGCAGTTTGAGCAGTACATATTTTCTGACTACAGCAGTTTCATGCTTATTCATAACGTCTACGACGATGTTCTGAGGGACATCCTGAGCGCACAGATAGAATCAGGTAAACACACACATCAAAATCGACATTCAATGCTTTAATCATGTACACGTTGCTTGAAATGTCACCTACATACCCATATGTAACCGATGAATATTAAAAGAGCCATTTTTCCATTGGATTTTAGAGGTTGCTATGCCGTTGATTCTACTTTGAGATTTTTGATGAATCATCTTGTACTAAGCTGCATCCAGTTAAGTTCTGGATGATTCTTTCGATGCCCTGCCAAAACCTGACATAACATTCAGATGCATCAGCTCCAGCACAGAGACAAGGCAGAGTTCTTCCAGTCTCTGCCTCCTCAGAAACTCCCTGTCATCATATGTTGGTTAAAACATTGGGGCTCACTCCAGTAATGTCCTTATCACCTTCTTCCTCAGACACATCACTCTCAGCTTCCTTTTTTTTGGTTACACCACACAGATACACTGTCATTGGCCCCCTTTGCAACCGTTTTCTGTGATCAGATTGTAATTGGATACCATCTGACCACTTTAAGTACCAGGTGTAAATACACCTGGGACACACTGAGGGAGGACTGTTGTCCGATCTGCTAGAGGAGTCCATCCAAGACTTCACTTGCGGTTAACGTTTTTGTAGATAAGGCGACACAAACGATGTGACACTGTAGTCTGCTGTGGGAAGTCTGGAGGTGCCATAAGTGGGGATGACGGTGATCGGATAGTAATTGGATCTTGATGGTCACCGGAGACATATTTTAATACCAGATGTAACGGATTCAGGTGGACTGAATCAGTGGTTTTGAGTGGGTAAGTCATTAGACAGCAGAGAAGGCACCATTATAAATTAAAAAAATATTTCTGGAAAGATCACTGCTCTATATGGCCTCTCCTCTCTGTGCTGACCAGAGCAATGTGGTGTATTCCCAGCAAGCAGCGCCTCAAGTAGTGCACATTGCTGAACGTTGGTGTCTCCCATTTGGTCCGATCACCTTAAATCTGATTGTTAGTAATAAATAATTCTGGTTTGACATGACTTTCACCTTCCTCCTCCTCAGTCATCCAGGATGCTGCGAATAAGAAGAGCAACAATCTCCTGCTGGACATTTCTGATTTGGCCATTAGTGAATACAGTCTGTTGGGACAGACACCTCCATGCTCTGCACCAGGCAGCCCAGCCACTCACGCTCGAAATGTGACCCCAGCTGGGGCCAGTGAAAAACAACAATCTGCTCCTGAGGTGGAGAAGGGGCTTCGGACGGTCACAGCTCACCCTCAGACTGACCCGGAACTTCACTCTGAAGCCAAATCTGACCACAGCACCACTCAAGGTTCTGACCAGAACATGGCGCCTTTGTCTCCCACAATTGTCGTGACACAAAAGTTTGATGAACCCACTCACCCTCAGACTGACCCGGAACTTCACTCTGAAGCCAAATCTGACCACAGCACCACTCAAGGTTCTGACCAGAACATGGCGCCTTTGTCTCCCACAATTGTGACACAAAAGTTTGATGAACCCACTCACCCTCAGACTGACCCGGAACTTCACTCTGAAGCCAAATCTGACCACAGCACCACTCAAGGTTCTGACCAGAACATGGCACCTTTTTCTCCCACAATTGTGACACAAAAGTTTGATGAACCCACTCACCCTCAGACTGACCCGGAACTTCACTCTGAAGCCAAATCTGACCACAGCACCACTCAAGGTTCTGACCAGAACATGGCACCTTTTTCTCCCATGGTTGTTGTGACACAAAAGTTTGATGAACCCACTCACCCTCAGACTGACCCGGAACTTCACTCCGAAGCCAAATCTGACCACAGCACCACTCAAGGTTCTGACCAGAACATGGCACCTTTTTCTCCCACAATTGTCGTGACACAAGAATTTGATGAACCTGCAAATGAGGAGGCTTCTCCCTCAGAGGAAATCAGTAATTATATTCAACATGGAAGTGACACACCATCAATGTCCGACTCAAGCACAGCTGACCCTGAAACACCTGACCTCTCCGCTGTCCCGGAATCTGCCAATCACATCCCAGATTCTCCTGAGTCTTCAGTGTGTTCTCTGCCCTCAACGCAATCCAGCGACGTCCCAGTTCAATGGACTCAGAGTGATCAACAAGCTTCCTCGGAGCAAATATCAGGGGAGGACGCTGCTTCTGTCCAGCCCTCTTGTCCCTCACCACCATCTGATACAGACAGTCTGACAAAAATCAGCCTGGAATCACTGAACAAGAGGATCAGTTGCAACACCACAACAACACAGGCAATGGAACAACGGACGACTGACAGAGCTGTCTACCTCACAGGACAAATTAGAGACAGCTGGGAGGCAGAGAGGCTGAAAGAGGAGAATTGTAGTGAGGCTGAGAAGACAACTGATGATGAGGGAGGAGCAGAGGAGCAGAAAGGAGAGTCTGCAGGGGAAGCACAGGAAGTGGAAGAGCAGTGTCTCCAAAAACCAAAGCTGATGGAATCACAGTGGGAAAGTTCTGCTGAGCTGCCACTGGACAGCGTGGCGGTCATCAGAGAACTGGTGACGGAGATCACCGAGGTGGAGACAGTACTGAGGCCTTGTCCCGACAGCAGCAACTCACACTGACATGTACAGTATATTCTCTTACTGATGAGTGAGCGAGTGAACGTAACCTGTTTATTACTGCATCACTTTTTTTTTTAAACTACATTCTGAGGATGACACGTTATTTTTCTTCCCCAAATCTGTGCCAAACATTTTGCTGTTTGACCTGTACTATGTAACATTTCTGCATTAAAATATCTAAAAATAGCACATTTATTCATCTCATCTTCTCCTCTACATGAGGGTCATAGGGGTTGCTGGTGCCAGTCTCAGCTGACATAGGTGGGGTATACCCTGGACAGGTTGCCAGTCCATCACAGGGCTACATACTGCACAACCAACCATCAACTCTGACACCCCTGTTCAAATTAGTGTGCCCAAATTTCCCTAAATCTGCTTGTTTTTTTGACTGTGGGAGTAAACTCCATGCAGAAAGGCCCTTGTTTCAACTGTGTCGCAAACCTGCTTCTTCTTGCTGCAAAGGCAAGCGTGTTAACCACTACACCAACTTTAACCTGCTGTAAAAGAAACTTGGTCAAGCTACACATTACAACTGTGGTGACTTCAGCATTGTCCACACGTTTATTGATGGTGAAATCACAAAGAAATGTATAAAAACATAAATATTAATTTAACACAATAAGCTTTTTTACATGACAATGTTTTCTACTTCTATCAAACTGCATGAATAAAAAGGCCAGTATTACTGGCAAAGTAAATTGATAAAAGGTGGATTTCCATCATTGGGATAATTTGAAAATGCACTTACCAACCAGTCTTGATGTACTTTAAAGTACCACACGGGGAGAGTTTGTATCTTTCCTGGACCTCCTGATTTATGACATTATTCTTAGTTTTCACATTAAAATGTAAAAAATATTAATCCTATCTGTGACAAACAAAAAAAGTGTAACAGAGTGATATCAGTGTGTTTCTAGAGACATTTTGAGTGTTAAAAGCATATTTCTTTTACAATAATCGCAATAACATGAACCACATTCAGAATAATCCTGACTTGACCATCGCATTAGTGTTGGTTGCTTTGTTGCCAAAAAAAAAAAAAAAAAGTACTTTTCTGGCAAGAGAAAGCAATGACAAAAAGTAAAAGTATGAGTAACTGCTTCACTGTTTTTATTTCTCCAGTAAAATAAACCTTGTGCTATGTTGTGCCAATGCCAGACATAAATGCAGCAGAAATAATGTGATTTAAAACTAAAAGTTACAGTAGTTTGTGTGGATTTAACCAGTGATTTCACATTCAGCCAGGACACTGGGATTCTCCAAGTGAAATGTCAGACATGCAGATTGTGGAAAGGGGGAAGGAGGCTAAGATAAGGGGACGAGGTCAAACAAACCAGACACTCTTATGTGTCTTATGTGTACTGATAGAGGGGCTGTTCGTCAGGTCTAAAGCCGTAGGCAGTGGCGGGTCGTCCTGGTGATGAGCTGGTCAGGTCAAAAACATCTTTGTCATCTCTGGAAAACAAAGTCAGACTGATTAACACAGACTGAGACTGGAGGAACAATCATTCATGCTGTGGTGGAGGTCTGACTGTAAAACTGATTTTAGTTTTAAGTGGCATGATCATATTTCCGGAGAATGCAGCAGTAACTCACTCTGTATGGTACGAGTCTCCATTTTGACCGTGCAGGTCACTGAAGAAGTCTGGGCTGATGGAGCCGTCCCCTGGAGTAATTCCATCTGAAAACACATACGCATGAGGATAAATGCAGATGAGCTACAGACAGTTGTAATGTGGCTTTAAGTGTTTTCTCCAATGATTATTGTTTGTTTTAATACTCAAGACAAAATGAAGCTAAAATCTGTCTAAAAAAAAGCAATGAAAGTGTTTTTAAAAGTCACTTTTTATAAAACATTAGGAATGATGGCTCTTGGAGAGATTTTAGCCTCCTAGCAAAAGGCTTACTTAATATAATTTATGCCAGATGAAACGAATGTAATCTGAGGAATATGTTCGTCACTTTATCTCGCCTTTAGACAGCCTTCTCTGGCTCGAAACTGAATTTTGATTTGTTTTATAAAACCGCTTACTCTCCTTAACCAAAGTCCATAGAGAAAATCGGTGATTTAAACATCACAGCACACAGGAGGTTTTGATCCACTGCTGCTTCCATCGGTAAGTTCACATTAGTTACTGTGTGTCACCGGTGTTTGAAATCCTTCTTTCAGATTCATATAAGTGACACAAACTTACCACACATGGCAGCAGTAGACCAGGAGCTCTTGTGCCACAGAGTTAAAAATGCTGATTTTCTCTGCGGACTTTGGTGTGGGACAACAAAGCAACACAAACTTCAGTTTTCAGTTGGAAAAAAGTTGTATGAAGGCGAGATTAAGAGGCAACCACTTTCTTCCAGTTGCGCCCACTTTAATTGGCACATGTTTTACTAAGTGAGCTTTTTTAATTCATCTTCTACCGCTTTAATGTTGCTATACTATATGTAAAGGAGAAGTTCCCTTTATTACCTTAATGGCAGCTTTAATTTACTAGTAATTGAAAAGAGTCAATAATGTAAGGGGAAAATAAAATAACCTGTGATGTTTGTCACTGTTTACAGTCTGTGTACCTGCACTGTAGAACAGATCAGCCCTGTCATCGTCGTTATCGTAGAGATACGTCTCGGTCTCATCGGCCTGGCGACTCTCCACCATCTCCAGCCACTGGTTGTTATGGAAACGGAACTTCTCAGACTGGATCTTCCTCCCCCACTCCTCGTCGTACTCCTGTAAGATGAAGAGAAGAGTTAAAGAGAAAAGCAGCCTGCCAACACTCTCTGTATCTGTATCCTGATGCGTCCCGCATCAGAAACGTGTTTTTCCACTTACGGCGATAATGTCGAGTGTGTTGTCACACACTTTTCTAATCTCGGCGTTCTTGTCGTGCATCAGATCTGTCAGGTAGGCCGGAGCCTCTGCAGAGATGCGGTTAAAGAAAAAAACTACGGAGATCTTCTAAAAAAAGGTATGTGTGCAAAATATTTCACTCTTCACTGTGCAGACAATTATCTTGACTTGTCGTCCAGACTCGGAGGTGATGTCATTCCCAAGTCTGACTTCCAAGTTTCCAATGTAAAGAGAATGCAGCTTATGATTTCTGGCTATTTTGCTGCCATTACTTTAAATGGGTAAACCAGTCAATTTTCAAAAGATATATATTTAACAAACTGATCACAACTTCTTTTTTTTTGCGTGTGTATCATTTAAAAATATCTTCTGTAACCCATCTTATAGGACTAACCGCTGTGGACAGAGTGCATTCTGGGAAGGATACGTGTATCTTTGATGATGACATCGCGTGTGGCTTGGTGAAAAACCATTTGATAGAAGACGTAAACGATCTGACAGACAAACTCGTCGTCTTCCTGTTGAGCTGCATTTAACAAACAGAGGAAAACATGTGGAGAGGTGGTTATCGTACTAGTCAGTTCAACATTTCACATTTAATATTTTTGTCTTTTAGAAGGACAACTTTCTCCAACAGAAAATTAAGCTTAATGTTAATTTGTGGACCCCTAACTCTCCAGCACCAAAGCCCAGGAACAAAATTGGCATTTTTATGTCACCGGGACAAAGAACTTCCTTGTATACTACTGCCTCATTTGTAAAGTTAATGTCACTTGGGTTAATCATAATGAATGAATGAATTTCAAAAACATCACAGTCACAAAACAACACACGTGAATTTACTGATGGAGGCAGCAGTGGATCAACAACTGCTGCATCCTGTTCTGTAAAATTGCTGATTTTCTCTGTGGACCTTGGTGTGAGGAGTACGCCGTTTACAAAGTGACACAAACTTAGGTTTTCCAATCTAAAAGGATGTTATGTTAGACACGGACTATGTATCAGCACCTTACACAATGCTTAAAAAACTGTCACTTAAAATAAAAGAACAACAAAGTTATACTGTTTACATCCTGTACTAAACATGTTTTTAAAAATTATGCAATTGCTCTGAATTTTTAAAGGTTAAGAAGTAAAAGAACTCAAGCAAAAATGAAAAGATATTTTCATCAATGTGCATTTTTTAAATAAGCAAACGGTGTGACACATTTCGGGGTAAAAACCAGTCTACTGGGGACGGTGTGTCCAACTTTGTACAGGTTGATTGTTGGTCAGTGGTTATTGTTAGGTTTAGTTATTAATTATAATGAATGTAGTACTGTATGTACATAAACATCTGCGTGTTTGTGTGCGCGTATGTTACCATTCAGTAGTTCGATAAGGGCAGGGATGATTCCAGATTTAGCCAACATGGCAGCACAGGCATCGTCCATGGAAACTGTTCCAATCATAATCACCACCTCTAAGATGAGATCATCCTCTGCTGAGCCTGAAACACACACATGTGAGTGGAAACTTTGAGTGATTGAAGCTTTTACAGTCCAACAAAAGATGCAGAGAAAGATCATTATAGGTGATGAGAGAGAGAGAGAGAGGTTTTGTTGAGGAGCAGCGCCCTCTTCAGGAACAACCTGTATATGTGTGAAGACTTTATTGTTACGAGGTTTTAAATAAAACAGTTATTTATCAGTGTATCGACATCTGTAAAGGCTTGACGCATGATTGTATTTACTTCACTTCAAATGTCAGACTTCCTGTAACCATGTTCTCCACATCGACTAACCTGGTTTGAGTCTGTCTTTCAGGAAAGGAACAAGGTTATACTCCTTCAACACCAACTCCCAGTCCAGGTCAGGGATGGTGAGGTTGGCCAGTGTTCCCAGACACTCCAGAACCCACTCCTCCTCTTCCTCCGCACGGATCTCTGCTGCCAGATCACCGACATAATCCTGATAGAGAGAGAGAGAGAGACAGAAACAGACACAGGTGGAGATATATCACACCATGGGACACAGACAGCGTCAAGTGAAACAGTTCAATGGATAATTCAGGTATTTTGGAAGTGTGTGGAAGGGCTACCAGTGGGGACACTGTACAAACTGATTCCAGCCTCTTGACAAATGGATCATCCAATAAAATCTATGCCAGGTTAAGTTTATGTTATCTTAAGAATATGTTTGCCACTTTATCTCATCGTTTGATAACTTTTTCTGACTAGAAAGCAAAGTTTGTTTTTGCTTTGTAATTCTTTTACTCACTGTACCAAAGTCCATAGAGAAAATCAGCAATTGTACATCATTGCACACTTAAGATGTAGGTAAACTACAGTCTCCTTCAGTAAGTTTAATTAAGATATTTTTCTGACTTTGGTGTTTGAAATGCTTCATTTGGATTGACCTCAGTGACATAATCTAACCAGATGAAGCAGCAGTAGATAAACAGCTTCTGTGTGCCAGCGAGCTAAAAACACCAATTTCCTTGATGGACTTTGGTGTGGGATAAGAAGAGTGGTTCATAAATTTTAGTTTCCAGTCAGAAAAGACTGTCTATCAACAAGATAAAGCAGCAAACATATTCTTGAGATATCACAGACTTTAACAGGTGTCCATTTTATTAAGTCTGTATTTCCTCGTGTCCCTGCTGTTTGCCATGCTTCCAGTGAGAGAGAACAGGCTGCTCAGTGATACAACCATACTTACAAAAACATTAACTCTCCATCCCCGTCCCCCTTTTTTATAGACGAGAAGCTGTGTATTGCTGTGGATTTGTGACTCACTATGAACAGCGGTTTAGTTGGTCCGTCATGTTGCGAGATGTTTCTGATCATCTTCATCAGCAGGCACTTCTTCGTCTTCAGAGCTCTCTTCATGAGCATCCTCAATCCGTTTCCTACAGATAGAGAAACAGGTAAACAAGAATGTGCGCACACACACACGTTCAAGGCTTCAGCACCACTGATGATAAAGATTAGAACATTTGCCGATGTCAATTGACATATTTGCCCATACAAATCAATAAATCAACATAAATTGCAACAATAACTCAATTAGGAATCGACTAATAATTTAGTGTAACTATTTAAATAACTCAATTGGTTTTTAAAGTAAAACATGTTCTGTAATTTCCACTACTTTAAGGTTAATATTCTGATTACAGGCACATTTGTCAATCAGTTCTCATTTGTTTCTCTTTAAGGCAGTGTGAACAGCACACGTCAAATGAAATCTGACCTTCCATTCTGATTTGAGCCTGCAGTGAACCGAACATCTTTGTGGACAAAACAAGACATTTGAGGACATCGTCATCTTGACGTTTGGAAAATTAGCAACACTCACTATTATCTATATATGGACCAAACAACAAATCAGTTCATCAAGGCAATGATCAACAGATTAACTTATGAATGAAAGTGTTAGTTGTAACCCAGACCTTCACACATAAGTTGTGCATTCTTCTTGTTTGCAGCCAGGTTGATGCAGATGGTGATGAGCTCGGTTTCAATCTCCTCCTCGTTGCACTCGAACAGCATTTGCATGAGCTGCATGGGCACAGAAATCTTTAGCTCTTCTGTCTTTACAAACAGTTCAAGTTCAAGGCAACAGTTCATTCACGTCTAGTTCAAATGTAAAACTGATTTCAGTGGCTGTTGTTGTTGGTTGTACCTGAGGAATGCAGTCAGTGTAAACAAACATGCCCTTGAAGCGGTCGTCCATGCTGATGTGATACAGGATGCGCATCACGATCTGACGGTGGTTCTCATCACCTACAAATAAAATGTAATTATTAAGCGTTTAAGAGCATTTAGGCTGCTTTTTTTCCCTATATGTAAGGAGTGTCTTATATCCTTTTTTTCATCTCATGAAATTATTTTTTATTTTCATCAAGTATATAAAACACACCTGAGCAAAAAGTACAAAAAAATTTCAAAAAGTTTGAAATACGTCACAGTTCAAAGTTCACTTGGCCCATTTTTATAAACAAAAATAAAAGATTTTGTGACTTCTGCACAATTATTGCTACTCTCATTTTTTTTCAAGAAAATATAAAATTAATCATAACTTTGATTCATTTTTGAAGCCTGAAGATGTGGCCTATAAACACACACCCCCAGGATGTCCATATAATGAGTTGTACATTATTCCCACGGCAATATACCAATCTGTGAACATGGTAAATAGAGGAGGAGGAAATTAACACCTCACTGACAGAATAAAAAACCTTATGTAAAGGTGGTTATTCATAACGGTTATTCACCCAGCAAGTCGGTCAGTTTAGGTAACAGTCCAACTTCCACCATCTTGGCTCGGAGCCCAGAGTCAAAGGAGAGGTTGAAGAGCAGACGCAGAGTCACGTTTAACAGATCTTCATGGTCACAGGGAACCAGACGAGCCAGTCGCTCTACAGTGTCCACCTCAGCCTGCAAACCACACAGACACAAGATCAAAACATAACCTCTTTGGCGGAGGTAATTAGGGACTAATGAGGCACATTCTCTCTGCAGAAGGAGGAGGAGGATCATGATTCTCTGCCACTCACCATGTCATTCTTGTTCTCCAAGAAGATGGACAGTTTCTTCAGGAATGAAACCACCAGGACCAGCAACTCCTCATCGTCTCGGTCCAGGACTTTGACCAAAAGAGCAACGATGTTCTTATTCCTCATCTTCAGCTCCGTCCTTGTGTCCTCGGCAAGGTTCAACAGCAGGTAAATAGACACTGAGAGAAAAGAGAGAGAGAGATGACACATTACCTAATATCAACTCTCTGCAACATAACTGTGTACTTTTCATTAAATGTGCATGTTATAGTTCAAAAAACTTATAAACTATTTTGTCAAACATTATGATGAAATAGTGCTGCTTTGATATAGCTGGAAACAAGGTGGAAATTATTTCGTAGCGGTCGACTAGGTAGCAAATAAGAAAAAGCCATGAACCTGTCCATAATACACATTTCTGAGATGTGACAATATTTAGTCACAGTCTGTGACTAAATATTGTCACATCTCAGAATTCTGTGACTAAAAAGCAGCATAAGACAGGCAGGCTCTCATTGAAAACATTTTAGTCACTTTAAAAAAAGCCTCACCTAATAAAATCTACACTAAATTAAGTCAACAAAATGTTAATCTGTTTCTTATCAAATTTATTTCACCCACAGACACCCTTTTTTGACTCTCAGGTTTGTGCTGCTTGGTAAACTGCTCATTTCACTGCACCAAATTCCAAAGAGAAAACCAGCGATTTAAATAATGACGCACAGGAGTTGTTGAGACACTGCTATCTCCATCAGTAAGATCATATGCATTATTTTATGACTTCAGTTTTTGAAATCCATCATTTGGTTTTCTTCTAAGTAACACAAAATTATCAAAAAAGAAAGCAGGAGACCACAAGCTCCTGTGCACAAAATTCATTCTCCAGTCACATGACTTGTCTAATGGTGAGATAAATTAGCCAACATGTTCTTAAGAGAGCATGCACTTAAGCTGTTGTAGATTTCATTTGGTGAGGATTTTGTGAAGTAGATAAATCAGTTTTTCTAATTGTACATGCTGGCAGCCATGTTTCCACTGTGAGAATACTTGCCTGTCTAATGCAGATTTTAAGTGCGGGGGGAGCCTACAATGCAATCAGTTGTTTGTAAGGAGCTGACTACATGTCAGTACCTCATAAAATTACACTTTGAAAAAGGGTGAAATATCACAAATCTGATTCACAATTCAGCAAAGATGCTGCTAACATCTGCCCAAACAAAGATCTGTCAGAGAGTTGAAAGGTTGCTCTACCTCGGAGTAGCTGCTCCTGTTTGCCACGCAGGCCTTGGTATTTCCTCAAAGCTTTGTCCTGGTCTCTTCTTAGTGTGCCATTCTCTGGTGCTGACTCGCGTACCCAGAACTGGGTTAAGGAATATCACAAAACCCACAAAATAAGTCATAATGACAGTAAACAGAGTTTTTTGTTGGTGACAGATTTAAGTATGGGGGGGGGTGGTTGACTAAAAGGATATAAGCTTTGCTTTTCTTGCGCAGTTCCTCGCACCACATGTCGTGTCTCTTCAGCTCATGTTCCAGCACGCTCATACACAGAGCTCCTATCTTATAATGACTCACAACTGCATGAAACTGTGAGAAACTGGAGAGGAAGACAACAGACATACACTCAGTAAGAGGTTAAAACACAAACACCATATAGGTATTATAAGTACTATAAATTCTTTTAGACACTGTACAATGTTATCACCCCAGGATCGTGGGTTCCTTTTTCCTTGTGTGCATGAGTCTGCATGTGAGTGTGTGATGGGTTGCAGGTGTGCATGTTTGAGTGACATGTGTGTGTGAGTGTCTAGGTGGATCCTGAGAGCTGGTTGGTCCTGCACAGGAGGTTCCAGTGTAAGAGGCCTGATCATCCCAGCTACAGTGGACTTCCCTTGAACCACTCTCAGCCAGACTGACAGCAGACATTTTATACTTGTTTTTAATAAACATTTAAAAAGGTTTCTTAGTAGTTGGAACAAGGAGTCCCCACACTCTTGTTGTGATCAGGTTTTCCCCTAGGCCTGTTCGTAACAACAATAAAATATGATCCTTGTATAAAACAAGGTGAATGGAACCATATTATGCCAAACTGTTATTTTCCACCCGTGGTCCCTGGGGAGGGAGGACAATAAATCAATAACAGAAAAGGACATGAGTTGCAGCAATAAAATTATTAGAGCACCGTTAGGGTTACAAAGGGATGGAAAATCCCAGGTAAATTTCCACAGGAACTTTAGTTTGGGAATATCAGAAATATTCCAAACTTTCTATTACAATTAGGGGAATTCATAAGTAATAAGAGGAATTATTTGATAATTTAAAGAAACTGTATCATATACAAATATATAAAACATTGGGCCATTAATTGTGGGACTTCAATTGTTCAGGTTTGTAGAAATGATCTGTGACGTCATGTGATAGAAGAAGACACAGTGTGGCCTCAAACACCTTGCAGTAACTAGTGTGCTGTGAGTCTGTGATTAAGGAATAGCACTGATTGCTACAATATATTATTTTACCAACTATATTTAAGTTCTCAAACTCTAATTCCTGTTAACTCCCATGGAAAGCTTCAAATTTTGAAAATTCTCAGAATTCTGCAACCAAACGCAGAAAACGTTATTCCGACATCCTAACACAACAGAGAAGTGTGTGTATGTTTCTCTGTGCGTGTGCGTGTGTTACCTAGAAAAGCAGAAGAAGATGTAAATGATGATGGTGGCGAGCTCCACACTCTGTTTCCAGTCCTCCCTCAGAACTCTGGCCAGGGCACCCAGAGCTGCCTCTAAACACACAGACACAGACCTCCACTATACAGAACTGTGCAAAGGTACACCTGTTAACTGAATGTTAATGTAAGTATCTAATCAACCAATCGCATGGCAGCAACTCAATGCATTTAGGCATGTAGACATGGTCAAGACGACCTGCCGAAGTTCAAACTGAGCATCAGAATGAGGAAGAAGACAATTAAAGTGACTTTGAACGTGGCATGGTTGTTGGCAAAAAAAAAAGAAAAAGAGAAAATATCCAGTGAGCCGAACCATGAAACAGAAGAGCTACAGCAGCAGACGATCACCTGTCACCGCTCCTGCCAATGTGTACCTAATATAGAGGCCAGTGAGCGTATATACAACATATATGAACATTCATCTAAGTATAGATGTTGACCTATTATGTAAAATAGAAAACAAGCATTGCAACTTTTAATTTTAAGTATTATAGATATGGATTTGTTTGTTAATTTGTTTTTTATTTATTTATTTATTTTTTTTTATTTTCTAGATTCAGCACTAGATGGAAAAATGGAATCATCGCGAGAGAGGAAAAGAGACCATAAAAACACCTTACAACTGGCTTGGATACCAAAATTCGGACAAAGCGTCCCCTTGATAATCTATGACATGAAGTGTGTATGCAGGACACTGTAAACACGAGCCATTTTGTTATATATGTGTATTAACGAGCAGAGTGAAAGCACACCGTTGTGCAGCAGCTCCTCCAGGTTAGCAGGGTTACGAGCGAGCTGCAGAATGAGAGCAGAACCTCTGATCTTCTCTGGGATTCCCTCATAGAGCAGCTCCACGTACTCGTCCACTCTGGTGATGTTGGCCTCCTCGTTCAACTGCACGGACACACATTAACACAGACACATTTTCACACTGGGACTATGAACAAGGCACAGAGATTTTCAGTGCTATTGTGATAAGCAAGTCAAAATAAAAAGCCAAATATTATGAATATTTAAAACTAGAAAAGCTACAAAAGCACAGTGGGAGTCAGCGTTTGTCATCTCGTACCTCCATCCCTTCAAACGGCGTCAACTCTCTGGGTTTCACACTTCTCTTCTCCTTCTTCTCCACTGATGACAAACAAAACAACAGATGCCCTCAAAACCTGAATGTACTGACTAGTTTCAATAGATACTGTACATGTAAAAAAGTATACTTCTTATATATTCAATAATGTGTATTTATTTAAACCTTTATTTAGACAGGGAGGATTCTTGCTACAGTTTTGACAAAAGAAAACATACATGCACACAAAGGGCTGAAGGGATTATTCAATTCATTAATCAATTTCTAAATTGTCGACTCAATTGATAATCAATTATTCAGTTTGAGGGTTTTTCCCCTGCTTCTTAAATGTGAATGTTTTCTGGTTTCTTGTTTCCATTAAATCATTAAAAGTGAAAGTGGTTTGTGGATAAAACAACACATTTCAGCATTTCCAGGGTTTGGAAACACCGATCCACATTTTTTAACATTTTGACATTTTAAACTTAAACTTAGCAATAATGCACACATACAGTGCTCACAAACGTACTAATAAATTGAATTTTAAATCAATGAAAATAATCACAGCAGCTTTGTGGCTAAACAATGCTCTAATGTATCTGGTGTTTTTTATGTATTATAGTCTAGTGATGCAACACAAATTCCTTCTGCCTGTGCACACTGGACCATTTTTTGTAACCAATTTATTTGCATGTTAATAATATCCTTTTCAAACCTATATCCAGTCACTGTCAGCTATTCACATCAGCACTTTTGCAGCTTTTATTTACGTATTTTTTGAACCAAGGTAGAAGAAAAGAAGAAAATAAGATGTAAATCTTTGGCAAGCCCGATTTTGGGAAGCCCAACTCTATAGCAGTGGTGTAACACTGGTGACATTACTCACGTCTCCCCTCCACAGGTGATGCCTTCCTGTTCTGCAGGTAGTAAAGGAGCTGCTCCACCTCCGGCAGACGGGAGGGAGGGATGAGCTTACACTCCTCCACCACCTTCTTGGCCAGAGCTCCCACATCTGTGCTGGGAGACAGACTTTTCACACGGATACTGGAGGGAGACAGAGAAATAAAAAACGTGAGTGACTTCATTTTACTACATGTAAAATTTTAAACGCCAGGCTTATATCATTCCATTAAAGTCAAAGTAAAGAAAGATGAAGAGATGGACCGGTGGCAAAGGGGACGTGTAAAACAAAAATGGAAGCTGCCTGAAGAAGATGTGGAGAACATTTACATTTTTTGTCCCTCCTTTCGGTCACCCAGCATGTGACCTCCGCTCTCTGCCAGTATGGACGCCTCCACTTCATAGTGGACCACCAGGGCCGTCTCCGTGGGGTGGACATCGAGACCGCCCACAGTCACTTTGCTTTGGGGAGAAGATGAAGAGAAAGGTTAGTAAAAGTCATTTCCAAATCCACATTTTAAAAAAAACACACTGCAGTTTTTAATCTATGGATTCCACAGTTAATGTGTAGAAGGAATAGGTGGGCCTCACAATAAACTATATTTTCCATTGTTGACTAATATCAATAACAGAATATACTTGTTTTTGCTGGAATGGACAGTTCAAAGATCATCCTTACTGAAGTCTCCAGAATTCACAGATTAGACCACTTTAGACAGTATGTAGTGACTAAAAGAAATGCCATTAATCTGGATGATTTTTGCCATTTTTTTCATAATGCGCATATGCCATTTATTATTTTGTTGAACTGAACACATTAGGGTTGCAACGATTATTAGATTAATGGATTATTAAATTAATCATCAACTATTTTGACAATTCTTTTGAATCAGTTAATCGGTTTGAGTGTTTTTCCAACAATTAAAACAAGTTTTAAAAACTTTTCCAGTTTCAGAAACACTGACCAACATTTTTCAAACTTTTCTGACATTTTTTGGACCAAAAATAATGAACATGATCATTAGTTGTAGCCTTAGAACCCATTTTTGTTTCTCATATACTTTATCAATAGTGCTAAGTTAATATATGCTTTATTGTATTATATTTTATTTTTAGACAGTTTGTACTGACTAAAAGAAATGCCATTAATCTGGATGATTTTTGCCATTTTTTTCATAATGGGCATTTGACAATTCTTTTGAATCAGTCAATCAGTTTGAGTGTTTTTCCAACAATTAAAACAAGTTTTAAAAACTTTTCCAGTTTCAGAAACACTGACCAACATTTTTCAAACTTTTCTGACATTTTTTGGACCAAAAATAATGAACATGATCATTAGTTGTAGCCTTAGAACCCATTTTTGTTTCTCATATACTTTATCAATAGTGCTAAGTTAATATATGCTTTATTGTATTATATTTTATTTCGAACATTATTTTCATTTAAAGTAAGTGCAAAGCAGTGCAGTCACAAGATGCAGAGAGGAATTTTGACACACCACGTGTAGATCAGTAAATATTTTGTTATTATGAAACAATTATATATTTGATCAGATGGAGGAAAACATAAAGAAAATGGGCATTGTATATAGGCCATCAATCGCACTCATTACTAAAGATCAGCATCAGCAATTGAAAAACCAATATCAGCCACTAGTAATGACCCAAGGTGTCGTCTTCTATGGGGTTTAACAGGAGCCATTACTCAAATGTCCTTTTGTCCACAACCCAGAATTGTTCAGTTTTAATTGGTACCAAAGGCATTCACATTTAATAAGCCGAAAAATTGAACAGCTTGTTTGTTAAGGTTGTTTTAATTATTAAAAAACACCCAATCGATTGGGGCTGCAACTAAGGATTACTTTCATATATTTTCTCAATTAACTGAGTAATCATTTGATCCATAAAATGTCAGAAAATGTTGATCAGTGTTTCACACACCTGGAAATGATGATGTTCTTGAATGTCTTGTTTTGTCCGCAAACCAAAATGATTCAGTTTTAATGATTTCTTTGTCATATGGTGCAAAGAAACCAGAAAATATTCTCAATCGAGAAGCTGAAAACAGTTGATAAACTGATTATCATCAGTATTATCATAATGTGTTGACAATGTAATAATTACTAATTATTAAATTAATCTGTGCAGCCAACACTATACTGAGACTGTGTTTAAATAAAATAACCAAAGACAACAATTTAGGGTAATATGAGTTTTGATTTTTTTAGCTGATATTCCGTAATATCTCATGGATTTTATAGGAGAGGCAAAAATAAGCATTGAACTTTAGCATGTACCTTTATTGGTTAAAAATAAAAGCACACAGTGTGGAATTTATCTGTGTAAATCTGTTAAACACAAATTAAATGTAATAATGCCATATAATATCATTAAACCTTTTTTTACAGCCACAAAAATCAATAACATATTGTACACAAACAGACACGCCCGCACGGAGAAACGTGCTAGCTTAAAGGCTAACGCGTTTCCATTAAGGTTCAGTTAATGAAATACATTTAATCTTGATTTACAGCTCAAATAAAAGCGAGTTAGACAGTATATTAAATATTAAAATAAGACAATTAGCTAGATGTAATGTATTGGTGCTTATTAGCTGGACTGGCTGTAATATAGATAGCCCAGTTTCCTTCATCACTGAGAAATTGACTCGCCAAAGCCCCTTTAAAAATCCGCGTATTTTAATATCGTCGTGTTTACCGTTTGGCAAAGGCTTGATACGGATATTTGTGCATCTTTTCACGCTCTTGTAGCTAATTCGGCACGGTGTTTGTAACGCTTTTATACATAGGTTTTTGTTCATTGGTGAATTTTAACGATTTTTTGCTGCTTGGGCCTTGTGATCTCATTCATTCGAAGCGACAAGAATCCAGATAAAAGAAAAGTACAGTTTCCTTTCATATCGCGCACAATTTAGGATCAGAACGATGGCGATTGCACTGATACAGTGCATTATACTGTACACAAACACACCCATCGCATCACCAAATAACCACAAGAGCTCAAACTCACCGTTTGAGGTAACGCGCGTCATCCTGCATCTTCCTCAGATGTAACGTTTCAGAATTTTTAAAAACAAACCTCAAATATCGATCACATCGATCAAATCTGATCAAATGACGACAATAAAAAAAATCGTAAGCGATTTTCCGGCACCACTATTTCGTCCTAAACAACACTAGACTACAAACATGGAGTTCTTCTTCGTCTTGTTTTACGGCGGTTGGCATCCGGCTTTTGGTGCATTACCGCCACCTACCACTCCGGAGTAAACTTACAAATTTGGGAGGGCACGCTAACTATAATCATGTTTGCGTAATGTGTAGTGTATACTCGCTCTAAAATAAAAAATATATTATCATTGATAATATATTGATGAAATAATTGAGTTACAATTCATTTATTTCATTGTTTGTTTGTTTATTTGATCTTTTAACATCACTGTATGATTGAGACATTTTATTTCTACCATAGCTCCATTTGTGGTAAAATGAGGTTACGTTAAAAGAAAAATGGAGCTGTCCAGCTAAAATAAATGTTCTTTGAACTAAACACACTGCTGCAGCATCGTGTCCGATTATCAGTTGCACTTGCTCAATGTTACACAGACACACACAGAAACAGAAACAGATGATGATGAGGTTATCTTTTATTACAGCAGCACCATGTGACTTGCACATCTAAACAGCTCTTTAACATATTGTAAAATAATGGTACTGATAAACTTATGTTATGTAGTGGGTATACAGGTATGTGTATAAGAATTTTTTTAAAAGTATACACAGTACACACTATTAATATTCTGAAGATAGACTAATCATATTTTTGTTATGTCTTTTGTTATGTGTTTTGTTTTGTTCTCTTTCTATTTAAACAGAGTTGACCAGCACAAGCCTTTCACACATTTATATAAACTGATCTGACAATTAAAATTTTGAAACTTCTAGATCAGTGTTTCCCAGAATGTGGGCCATTACAGTACTGCAGGTGGGCTGTGAAAGGTCATTAAATATAAATGAATATAAATGCATTAGTTGTTGTTGTTGTCAGTTTTGTAATAAATAATATAGGAAAATATGGTTTTAAGAAGAAATACTTATAAGGATTGTAATGTTTAAATTTGTTATTTTCTTTTATCTGACCTAGTATAGAAGGTAAAAAATATATATAAGGTCATGAGGACCAGGTAAGTTCTGATCTACTACACACACACACACACACACACACATATATACAGTAGATCAAAACTTACCAGGTCCTCATTGCCTTGCCTAAATGCATAGACATGCTGCCATGTGACTGGTTGATTAGATATTGGCTTTAACAAGCAGTTGAACAGGTGTACCTAATAATGTGGCCAGCTTTTTTTTACTCATGTGAATGACTGTAATAATATCTGACTGTCTTACTTCTCTTCCTCCCTCAATGCCTTGCTTCTGCTTCTTGTCCTTTATTTCCTCTTTTCCTGTTTCCTTCTTCCTCTGCTCCTTTCCTCTCAATAATCACTCTATTCCTCCTCCCTATTCCACATCCCCTCCCTCATCCTCCTCATCACCACAGGCAGTGAAGTCCTTCTCAGGTAAGAGGCCATATTCGTTAAGAAAAGCCTCCACGTCCGTTGCAAAGAATTCTTCGTTGAAGTTTTTGGTGACAGCCAGGAAATTTCCCAGTAGCTCACCTGCCTTGTACACCAGCAGGGCGGGAAGAACCTGAGAATGAGGATAAGATAAGATAAGATAAGATAAGATAAGATAAGATAAGATAAGATAAGAATGAGGATAATTTCATTTTATGCCCATTATTTAAAACATATACAGATAAATAACTAAAAGTTTGGGAACATTCTACACATTTGTTTGGGGATGCCAAAATAAATCTCCCGCGACCCCTCTGTGGGTCCCAACCCAGTGTTTGGGAAACACGAGACTAAGAGTTTACTAACCTCAGAAGAGAAACGCTCAGCAGCACCTGTTGCCACAGCATCAATACGACAAAATTTAACACTGGAATACTCCAAAGCCAGGCAGTCCAGACACGAGTTCAACTGTTCACAGCCTGGTGAAGGTGAACATTAGCAGCACTGTTATACAGTATGTCATGGTGATTCATGCATATTTTCTTGTACATGTTAAAGTAAATAAACTAAGACCTTTGACATCGTGCTGGTAAACATGGACAACCACCAGGGTCAGCTGATGTTCCTTCTCTATCACTTCCAGAAAGGCTTCCCCGCTCTCCAGCTCATGGACCGCATCAAACGTTGGGCCAAAGCTCAGGCGCTCGTGCATTTCCTGCATGCACTGCTTCCTGTAGCGTTTCAGGCAGTGTTCATCCTCTTCTCGGATCAGTTCATACTCCTGCGCGCTCATCTACAGGTGAGGAAAAGTGTTACTGCAATGTACAAGGTACCGATCAAGACATTTTTTTGAATTGTTGCTGTATGTTTAGTGTATTTCTGTGACTGCTACCTTGGCTCTGTATGAAAAACCCAGTGTGTGATAACAGTTCCTTACTTTGCCTGTACATTTGTCGTCATCAGAGCAGTTTCCTCCACCAAGCTCTCTTAAATTATCCTATCTGCTATTAACAATGACTTAAAATGCTTAAGTATAAAAGCATTAGTGACATCTAATGGTGTGAATTCATGTTGTACCAAACTAAGGACTCCACTCAACCCTCCCAAGCAAGTAGGGGAACTATGGTGGTGGCCTTTACTTTTTAACGATGCCAACTAACTTGACCAAAATCAATCATGACAAGACTACTTATGTGCAGCTACAGCTATAACAACTAATGTTATTTTGGGCAAATTAATTCTTCAAAACAAATTTTTGACGTTACTTAAAACACATGTTAACTGAAAAGTTGGCAAAATTCTGAAAATTATTTTGGGGACCACAACTAATCTTCTGTGACCCATCTGTGGGTCCCGACCCAGTCTTTGGGAATCACTGGCCTTAAAGTACAAATAAAAAGGCATATTCTAAGGCTATGGAAACCTAATAAAACTAAAAAATATTTTTTATTTTAAAGCAGTTATACACTTACACAAACATATTAATGGGTGGATATATTAATAAAATGTCATTAAACCCAGACCTTCATAAAAGATCTGTGAATGGATGAGCACCAACCTTAACTTAATCCCCAGAAATGTTCATAAAAATTCTTTCTTCACTTCTTGAGTTATACTGCTCACAAACAGACAAAAAGCACCAAAAGTGCCCATTTTGTCATGAAGTACCTTTCTGTTGTGTCTTTCTTTGTCCTCCTCTCGAGGAATGGACATTTGTCTCAGCAGCTCTCTCTTGTTTTGAGGCAGAGCCTGATCCACATTGTCCAACTTAAACCTCCGCCAGTCATTAATTACACCTTTTGGACCTGTAGGCACCGCAAGAAAAACAGAAAACATTCTAAAGACACGGAGACAAATACTTTGACCGTCAGAAGAAATGGTCCTCTGTCATATTGACAAATATTGATAATTCTGACCTGTGTAATTGGCGGGCAATTCCTCTTCTTCCTGTAGAGAGCTAGACATCTTACTAGAAGCCTGAAATTAACAGAAAACACAGAGTAACCTGACCAGGCCCAGATAAAGGCCATGTGACATGTTCATCTTTGGCTTTAATAATGGATACTTCCATTAAACTCTTCCGAATAATGTAGAGCAAGTGATCTGAGGCGACATACTGTACACACTAGTCCACTGCAAATGCTGCTGACTCCATTTCCATTTTTGTTTGAAAGGAGTGGAGACCTTTGGAAACGATGGCATAATTACCTGCATTCATCTCCTGATTGGTTCTTATTTGTCATGACACAGTTATCACTCTTAAAAACAACACTGGCAAGCACATGAACCAAATAGGTAATATTCATTTTTAGGTAGATTAATGTGGAGGCAAATTACTTCTCATATGGTGGCAGTAGTGTAGTGTTTTCATTTGAAAGTAGTGTTTTCATTTTCAAATAAAAACACAGTAGTGTGGATGTAGCCTGAGAGAGAACTAGACTCCCGGATCCTTTACAATCTGTCTACAACCTTGGGGAATACTGACCTGTGACAGAAGAATTTCTAAAACCCATTGAACCAGTAGTCAATAGACTTGAAGTTGAAGACTTCTTGTCTAAGAAACTTCAGTTCTGATAAAGATTTTCCAGTGCTGAAGAAACTTTTTCAGTTCAAGAAGCTTTGTCAGCATCTTCAAAACTGAAGAAGTTCTGAAGAAACTTCTTCAGTTTCTTCATTTTCTTTGAGAAGCTTCGTCGGTTTCTTCAGAAGTGAAGAAGTTGTGAAAGAATGTCTTCATTTCTGAAAAAGCTTCTTCAGTTCCAGAAACGTCTTCATTTCTGAAAAAGCATCTTCAGTTCGAGAATCTTTCTCAGTTCTGAAGAAACTTCTCCCGTTTCTTAATTTCGAGAAGCTTCATCAGCATCTTCAGAACTGAAGAAGTTCTGAAGAAACGTAATTTCTGAAAAAGCTCCTTCTTCACTTCAAGAAACTTCTTCAGTTCTGAAGAAGCCTCTTGGTTAAGTCCAAATCCAGTTTAACTATGACCTCAATAAATGAGAATCAACACAGACCTCGAAACAGTCAAAAGAAGAGACAAATGTTTAATGCAAGTAAACATGTGTGAGGAAGCTGTGTCTATATATATATTTTTTTTTTACCAGGCTTATGAGATGAATTTCAGCACTCAACAGGTTTTTCAGTGATCCTACCTACTGCAGCTTTAAATCCACCTGCAAAACCCACAGCAGTTTATGTTCAGAGTCTTGCTGCTTCTTACAATCTCTCATTTGAGCAATAATTCACAAGGTCCCTGCAGTTTGTATCACACTTGTCACATCCTCTTAACGTGAGCCAGCCTAAAGTTTACTTATCAGATTATGCAGAGATTATCAGCAGTCTGACGTGTGCACATGCCTGGGGACATCTTAGTATACACCTGCAAGTGCATGGTGTACCGTCATTTTGTTTTTGGATACAGTCATTTCGCTGGAAATATTGATCGCTACATTAATGCCATACAATTTAGTACTACATTAACATAAACAGAAAATGTGAATTTTGTGTGGATTTGTTATAGAAAATTAAAAGCTTAATTTAACTTAAAAGAAAAGCTTTAGGAAAAAAATGTAAATAAAGCCAATCAAAATGTTCAGTATTTGCAACCTCACAACAAAATTAAGAGATATGAATTAAAACGACACAGAAGAAAGACGAGACTTCTATTATTTTGTGTCTAAATAAATAAATAAACATGAGATGAGGACAGCTATAAAAAAAAACAGTAGAAAATATTAGAATAAAATATTAAATATTACAATAAAGTATAAAAATGTAGGGGAATACACCTCAGCTATAAAAGGAATAAAGAATTAAAACAAGAAATGAAAACACAGAAGCATTGGAGTCTGAACAAAGTCTCTCTTTGGCTTCAGAAATCATCTTTTTATAAAATACAACAATAACAACAGATATGAAAGAGTTTGAATCTCAGAGTTACTTGCATGGTACTTACCGAAATCCACCAAAACTGTTACCTGCGTGCGCTGAGTGGGAATTGTTAGTTCTTAGTTTTCAGCTTGATCGGTTTCTGTTCTTCCTTTTGCTCGACTGTTTCTCTGTTGCAACTGTTGGTTATCTTCCATCAGTGTAGACATATACACACACCAGATTAGAAAAGGGCGGGGGGGAGATGAGAGACTATAAGCCTTATCTTCACTGTCATCTTCATCATCACTGTGACGATATAATATGACGTCTAATATGATTAGTTATAATACGGAGCTCATTGACATGGCATGATGACAACAAGCAATTTTCAGCTATAAATGAAAAATAAACTCTTATGTAAATGTAATATTTAGATATCAATGGTCTATGCATACACAAAATGTGATTTATTGTCAACATGTGGACATTAAAATAGCTATGTTCTATGGCAGACTCTGCTATTACTAGATTGTGCTCAGAATGTGCTATTATTAAAGAGACACTGCTAAAAAGTGAAGTAAAGTAGTTCTAAGAAACTTTTTATTTTGTCTCTCTGTAATCTGTCTATCTGTAATGTTGAATGTCTCATTATTACCATGGGTGTAATCATATAATATTACATGAAAAACAAAGTTTGTGCCACTTTGTAAACCACTCACTTCCTCCACCGAAGTCCATAGAGAAAATCAATGATTTTACATTCAGGGCTCCAAGGAGTTGTTGATCCAATACTGCCTCCATCTGTGAGCTCAAACATGGCATTTTGTGATTTCTGTGTTTCAAATGCTTTGTTAGGATTTATCCTGGCAACATAAACCAACCAAACAAGGCAGCAGTAGACCAGAATCTCATGCGTCCTCACAAGGTTAAAAATGCAGACTTTCTCTATGGAATTTGGTGCTGGGAAAAAATGAGCAGTCTCTGATGGTGAGATATAGTAACAAATATATTCTTATGATATTATAGACGTATCTATCAGTACCTCAGCGTGACAGGTTCATTTTGTCAAACTAAAACAACGGTAACAGAATTTACAGATTATACAATGAATCCAGTAGGTGTCACTTTTGTGGCTAAAGCACTTTTTGATTCCATTACGGAATGCAGATTATTGTAGAGCATCATACTAATACTATTCTGTCATATGTTTTGGATGGGAGGGTTTGTAAAGATGTTCTTGCTGAATTTAACTACTGTTTAAGTAAGTTTAGTATCATTTTGACTACACACTGTGCATTTTATGTATTTTTAGGTTTGGAAATATTGCTGCAAATCTGGTTAAAAGATACTTTAATAATAATAATAATAATAATAATAATAGTAACAATAAATTCTGACACCTTTCCTTCCACTCTCATTCACTGAAATTTCAATTTTCCCCCACAATGCAATTAATGCTTTGTTCACACAGTGACCTTTTTCAAATCTAATTGGTTCATGAGCAATATTTCTTTCTTCCACTTGTGTTTACTGCACACACCACATTGTATCCTGCAGAGGGGGCGCGTCTGTGCTGACAGGACGGAGGGAGTAAAGAGAGAGAGAGAGAGAGAGAGGGGAGGTGAGGAGGAGAGGACGAGGTGATACCAACCCAAACTCCAGCATTGCACATCCGAACCAGAACCATGCCGGTGAGACGGGGCCATGTGGCACCACAGAACACTTTTGTGGACACCATCATCCGCAAGTTTGAGGGACAAAGTGAGTAAAAGACGTGACTTTATTTATATTTTGACTTCACCACTTGAAAATGATCAAGAGAAATCAATGAATAAGTAGTTTTTATTTGTTCAGTTTATTTCTGCGTAGCCTAAAATATCCAGATTAGTGTCGTCATGCTTGGTTAGATGCTGAATCACAGGAAGTTTGAGATAAGTAAAGATAAGACTTAATTGAATTCTGCTTTGATTTACTTTCCACATTAAATTGTGTGTGTGTGTGTATTATATATTTGTTACCTCTTTAGTATCATTTCTGGCATAAACACTGACCTTGTCAGGACCAGTAGTCCTCATGGAGACCAAAACCTGGTCCTAATGTAGTAGAACCTAATTTCTGAGGAACTGGTTGAATTTAGGGCTAAGAATTGAATTGTGTGTAGGTTAAGGTCAGACTTAGACATTAACTGGTTATGGTTAAGGGTAGGGATAAGGCTTTTTTTCTAGTCTGTCCAAATGAATGAAAGTCAGTGCAGAGTCCTGAGAAGAATAGCTGCACATATTTGCATGTGTGTAAATCTCTGTAGTAGGTTGTGAGGACAGATTATGTTTCAGTTTAGGTTTGGATTGGACATTTATTTCGGTCTAGATTAAGAGACTAGTGAATGTATGTATGTGAGTGTCCTCACTAAGACTGCTGTACTAGAATGTGTGTGTGTGTGTCTGGTATTCCTTGTGTTGTGGGGACATCTTGGGTCACGTCATGGGACTTGTTTTCCTATGGGGTTACAGAAAGCAAGTGCTCTCAGCGTGTTATTATATTTTTAGGTGAGGACATTTTCTATGTTCAGAGGTCAGGTCAGGGATTTCAAACTCGTGACCCCCTCATCAATGTCCTGCCGCCCTACATTTACTATAAAGTTATAAGGAAAACAATAAAATAATATAAAAAAAATGAAAATAAAATAACAATAAAATAAAAACATTGCAATATGTTATATTTATCACATTATCAAATGTATTACATTTAATCTTAAATTATATATGAGCTTGTCTAGTGTTTTGATTACAATTGTCTACATATTATTATTAGTTACAAGCAATTTGTGTTATTTATAGATTCATTTTGCATCATCATCATCATATCATCATCATCATCATCATCATCATCATCATCATCATCATCATCATCACACTTTTTACCTTGAAATGGTGTGCAATATCACCATGAATACTTTTATTTTGCAATATCATGGTGCATTATCAAGATATAAGTTTAATTCCAAATCAGTGAACAGTTAATTTTACAGTTAGAGTAAGTTTCCAGCAAATGTCATGTCCTCTTAAGTCATGGAAACCAGACTGTGTGTGTGTGTATATTTATAGTATACATTAGCAAAAAATGATTTTGGCTTGGTCAAGATAAGAATAAGAGTTTATCATATTAAATTATACTAAAATTTACTCAGCACCCTTTGCACACTCTTCTTCCCTTTCCCTCTTCCTCTACAGATCGAAAGTTCGTCATTGCCAATGCACAGGTCGAGAACTGTGCCATAATATTCTGCAACGATGCCTTCTGTGGGATGTGTGGTTATACGCGGGCTGAGGTGATGCAGAAGTCCTGCACCTGTAGCTTCCTGTACGGACCTCACACCCGCAGACCAGCCGTGGCCCAGATGGCCAAAGCTCTGCTGGGGGCCGAAGAGCGGAAGGTGGAGATTTCCCTCTACACCAAGGAAGGTACCGACCGAACAAGCTCAGCACTGATTCCAAAAACACTCAGTCATCATTTGTAACACGTGTGGTGAGATGTATCTCGTCACACTGTGCATGGAGAGGAGACCAGCTGTTTCACAGCTATAAGTACTTTATATAGGGGTGGGGGGAAATTTTAAACAATTCATAGTATACCCTGATTTTTTAAAGACAGTTAAAAAGAAAACAATCTGAGAATTGTGACATTTCTACTAGTTTGATGAACAGAAACAGCTAAAAGTAGCAGCTTCTAATTAACCTGTACAATAATTGTGATTTTTTTTTTTCATAATGGATTAATCTGTCAGTTATTTTCTTGGTTAATCGAGTAATTGTTTGGTCCATAAAATGTCAGAAAATATTGAAAAATGTTGCTCAGTGTTTCCCAAACCTTAAAATAATGATGTACTCAAATGTCTTGTTTTGTTTTCAAATCTAAACGATTTCCGGTGTATTGATTTCTTTGTTATATGGAGCAGTAGAAACCGGAAAATATATCATGAAAAATCATTAATAATCGATTAATTCAGGAGTCAGTGAGCTAGTCCCGCTCTATTCTAGTCCTGGTCAAGTGAAAAAAAAAAAGTCATTTTGGAAAAAAACAAACAATTTTTTAGTAAGGTTTGTGATATAAGCTTGAGAAATGTTGAAAAATGTTGCTCAAACCTGGAAATGATGATGATCTCAAAAGTCTTGTTTTGTCCACAAACCAAAACGATTCGGTTTTAATTATTTCTTTGATATATGTAGCAAAGAAACTGGGAAATCCCTGCCTTTCGCCCTATGTCAGCTGGAGATAGGCACCAGTGCCCCCCGCGACTCCCAGTGGATAAAGTGGTAGAAAATGAGTGAGTGAGTAAGTGAGAGACCAGAAAATATTCACACAGATGTATAAATATCTTATAGCCAATCATACGTAACCAATTCAATAATTACATTAAAAATTTGAAAGTAATTTCCAGATAAAAAAGGAGAAACAATGTATTCTCTGAATGGCAAACCAAAACTGAGAACCGTCACTTGGCTCATACTTAAACAGATGTTGTGGACAAAATGAGACATTTGAAAACATCATCATTTCCATGGTTGATAAACACTAATCGACATTTTCTAACATTTTATGGACCAAACAAGTACTCAACTAATAAAGAAAATAATTGACAGATTTATTTGTACCCATAGCACAACAGCCCAGCGCCTAAAGAGTGGAGCTTTATCGCATATATATTAACTGTATATAGTGTCACAGGTCCCTTATTGTCTATTAATATTTAATCTGTCATTTCAGCAGCTTCTATGCTGCTGTTATTGTTGTAGTTTATGTATTCTAATATTTATTGTTTTTTGCCTGAAGACAAGGAGGTCAGAGAGTGAAACGTCTGTAATATTGAATGGCACTTCTACTTTGACTGCAAGTTACTTTTTTCTGCCGCCCATATTAGTTTCCTTCAGAGCCACCGGCTCCATCTAAAAATATTTCTGAAATTAGAGAGAGGCCGAGCGTGTTTCAGCATAATTTGCAGGCTGGACAGTGCTGGTCAGAAACATTATCATGATAATAAGTGATAACATGATAACTGATAATTAAAGACTGATTTTTGTCCTTTTTGAACTGAAGAAACCAGTTAAATATGGTGTTCAGCCACAAACTTAACATCCTGGCAGGAAATTTTATTACAAAATGATAATTAGTAGACATTATAACACATAGGGCTGCAACAGTTAATCAGTGAATCCAGATATCTCAAACCTGCCACTTAATATCAAGTTACGTATAAATAGTAAACTTTTTCTGTTTTTGTTATTTATTCATTTCTTAAATGTTTCCTTTTTAAATTGTGAAATAATATTATTTTATAACAAAACAAACACTTTTTTTTGCACATTTTGAAATTCTGTCAAATATTGTCACAAATATTGTGTTTGAATATGAATATAGTGATATAATTTCAAGCTTATATCACAAGCCTTACTAAAAAATTGTTTGTTTGTTTTCCAAAATTACTTTTTTTTTTCACTTGACCAGGACTAGAATAGAGCAGGACTAGCTCATTGACTCCTGAATTAATTAAGTGGCCACTAAAACAATCATGAAATTAAAATAATTAAAACAAGCTCCCTGATTTTTCAGCTTCTTAATTGTGATTAGATATATTTCCCGGTTTCTACTGCTCCATATAACAAAGAAATCAGTACACCGGAATCATTTAGATTTGAAAACAAAACAAGACATTTGAGTACATCATTCTTTTAAGGTTTGGGAAACACTGAGCAACATTTTTCAATATTTTCTGACATTTTATGGACCAAACAACTTATCAATTAATCAAGAAAATAGTTGACAGATTAATCGTTACTGAAAATAATCATTAGTTGCATCTCAGTTAGCCAAGGAAAGACAGTGACTTTGTGAACAAATGACTGTAACAGGCTTTATTTCAGTGTGTGCGCTGTGAAAAAACACACCATAGATCAGCAGACAGAGTGAAAACACGGTGATTGTAAAGGGATTAACAGTGAACGTCACAGCTTATTGCCCTGTGTTAATTACTCCGCAGAGGTCAACATGGAGGAGTTATGAGAGGCATCAGATATTAAATGTTAGGATTATATTGATTTCTCTCCTCCCAGTATTTCTTCTCCTTTTTTCTGTCTTCTTTGGTTTCACCTAATGGCTGCAGCATCAGTCTCTGCAACTTAATATCTGACATGAAAGATTTTCCACTCGCAGTTTGTCACAAATGTCAATATGTTGCCAACTACTGTTTCATTCTTTATTTACTCTGGAGTAGTGTATTAAATTTGCTTAAAAATAATTTGGGCTGTTTTTCTGTTAACAGGATAATTTTTAATTAAAAAAATATCCATATTATGGTCTGCCTCCCTGAGGATTTAACTTTATCAGTGTGGGCAAACAGAAAAGTTATTAGCTCCGCTTTTCTGAATTAAGAAAATATATTGTTTTCTTAAAAAATAATTTTCTGCTCTGTTTTTCAGAATTAATGAGACACTTTCATTCCTTTCTTGAAGGCTCATTTGGCTCAAATGGTAGCAAACTTGTTCAGTTTGTTTAGTCTAGTCCAGTTTGTTTTTGTTTTTTGACTCTGGAAGTCACTCACTCAGGTGAAACATACTCACAGCGCTGACCTTCTCTGCAACCTGAGGTTTGACCTGCTACAGTAACCAGGTCACTACAGTGTACACAAATGCGGGCGACCAGGCAACAACATCGGCTTCTCCAGTTGTTATTTATTCAAATCAAGGCATATATGTACATTTAAAGTTAAATGAAAGCACAGGAAGTAAAAGGAGTTGTGTCCAGAATCTGATGGGGAAGTAATGCATACACATCACCCATTTGTTTGTGTTGTAGTAATGACATCACCACACTGTTATTTATACCATATGATATATATCACATGAATATAATCATATATTAAGAGATATAATTATACTTTTTTTTTTTTTAAACTATTTTTGAACTATGCATGACCTGACCTCACACATGACATCACTTATCACATGACATTGCATAATGTGGGAATCCTCCTCTATTCCATTATTTGCAGTGATAGCTTGGAAAATCTATTGATTTATCTATTTATTTATCTACACCTTTACTTTGACCGGAGTCTGGTAACTGATAATCTCCAAAAGTTCGAATAATATCCTGCATTTGGACATTTTTTAACTGTAAGCCGGTTTGTGAACTGCGCACTTTCCTGCACCAAAGTCCATAGAGAAAATCTGCATTTTTTTTTTAGCTCACAGGGACACAGGCATTGCTTGTCTTTTGCCATTGCATTTTGTACTTTTGTGTCATGTATGTACATCAGAACAAAGGATCTAAACACACAAGTCACAGAATAACACATCTGAATTTACTCGTGGAGGCAGCAGTGGGTTAACAGTTTCTCTGTTAAAGGAAATCATTGATTTTCTCTGTGGACCTTGGTGTGAGGAATAAGTGGAGTTAGAAAATGACGCAAAATTCAGTTTCCTGTCAAAAAAGGCTGTTTAACAGTGAAATTAAGCAACAAATTGAAGATAGATAAAATATTCCGAAGACAGAGAAGGCTCAAGCGGGTGTAGATTTTGTCATTTAAACCATTTGTTTAAATCATTATGTCCTCACTGGAAGCCATCTTTGCTTTCCTGACCATCATAAGTAAAGAAATGTGAGAAATTGAAGTAACTGCACTCTGTGAAAATGGGGTGATACACAGAGTGAAGAAGGAAACTGGAGGAGCGCGGAGGAGGAGGAGGAGGAGGAGGAGGAGGCTATGTGTGTGTTTGTGTGTTGAGGTTGAAGTGAAGGTCAGTGTTCTTCTTTAGGGACAATGAGAGAAACAGGATCATACTTTTCATTACAGCGTAAGAACCATATCAGCCAAAAGAAATGATTAACTAGCGGATTAGAGATTAATGGGAAGCACCAAAAAGATTATTCACCCCCACCAACCCTCCTGTAAACACACACACACACACACACAGGTTTGCACAGTTATCCTTTTAAGGACTCTGCATTGACTTTCATTCATTTGGACAGCCTAAACAAAGCCTTACTCCTAACATTAACCATGCCCACAATTCAAATCTCAGTCCTAAACTTAATCCATTCCTCAGAAATGAAGTCCTGCCTCCTTAGGACCAGGTTTTGGTCTCCATGAGAACTACTGGTCCCGACAAGTTCAGTGTTTATGCCAGAAAAAGGTCCTAAAGAGATAACAAATACAAGAATACACACACTGGATGTGTGTGTGTGTGTGTGTGTGTGTGTGTGTCCTGCAGCAGAACAGATGGTCTTTCACTGTGATATCATTATTGAGATAGAATAAGTTAGAACATAACTATGATAATCTGTCCTGGCTGTCAGCTCAACGCCCATACTGTCACACACACACACACACACAGGTTTCCATGACTTCAGAGGACATTGCGCTGCCTTACGTTCATTTCCTGGAGACTTACTCTAACCTTAACCACAATAACTAGTGTCCTGACCCTAACCCTTACCCTGACCCTAACCCTGACCTAACTTTAAAACATGTCTTCACCTTAAAATGTAATAATTTACGTTATGGGGACTTGATTTTTGTCCCCACAAGGAAAACAAGTCCCCCGTGATGTGACTGTGTAAACAGATTTAGGTCCCCACAACATAAGGAATACCAGGTACACACACAGACTTGGTTTTAAATCTTAGTGAGGACACCTCATTGATGTAATGCATTCCTTAGTCCCTTACTCTAACCTTAACCATTACAACTAAGTGCCTAACCCTAAGCTTTAACCTAACCTAAACCCAATTCTAACCTGAACACTACAACTGGTCATAACCCTGAAAACCCCTTTAAAGTTGCGGGGCAAAGAGAGAATGTCCCCACAAAGATATGTTTGCACTTTTTTATGGCCCTTACAAAGATATAAATACATGTACACACACTGAGACACACACGTAGTGACAATGGTTTGAGTGCAACAGACATTTTTTTATTTAAAAGTTACACTACACTTTTACGCAATGTAGTTTTTTTTTTTTCCATCCTTGCATCGCCATCTAGTGGACATATTGAGAACAAGCTGGTCATACTCAGTACCAGAGGCTCTCTCTCTGTTCCTGCAGGAGAGTGTTTCAACTGTGAGATCGACGTGGTTCCAGTCAAGGATGAAGTCGGCAGCGTCATCATGTTCATTCTCAACTTTGAGCTTCCCTCTGACCCCAGGCCGGTCAACAGGTCTCCAGCCAGAGAGCTCAGCAGAGTGCTGCACATGCCCTGGGTGTGTTCAGGTATGTTAAAGGCATAATCCACACAAACTGACGTATGAATGGTGCAAAGATAAACCCCAGGTTTCAGTTTTGGCCTTAATATTCACTTGGGCGGTCAGAGGTGCCGGCTGCATTTACACCACAGGTCTTTGATGCAGTCTATCTTGGGTTTTATCCCTTCACTATATGGACAAAAGTATTTGGCTACACCTCTTAAGAACTGAATTCAGGTGTTTCAGTCAGGCTTTGTGCTCAGCCCCTCATCTTCATTGAAGGACAATTTTAACCCTTTGTGGCAGCAGTTTGAGGAAGACCCTTTTCTATTCCAGCACAGTGCACAAAGCAAGAACTCTAAAGACATGGTTTGATGAGTTTGGTGTAGAAGAACTTGACTGACCTGACCGGAACCCCATGAAGCACCATTAGGATGATCTGGAACAGAGACTGTGAGCAAGGCCTTCTCGTCCAACATCAGTGTCTGACCTCATCAATGCTCTACAGAATGAATGGGCACAAATCCCCATAGAAACACTTCAAAATCTTGAGGAAAATCTTTCAAGAAGAGTGGAAGCTGTTATGACTTCTAAAGGGGGACCAACTCTATGTTAAAGTACTATATGTATTTGAATATCTGGGTACTCCATGTGGTGTATTTTCAGGCCTACAAGGCATTTAAAGCTCCTTCTTCTTGGAACAAACTACAGGATTTTCTAAATCTGGTCTCATTTGACATTTTTTAAGTGGAATTAGATGTAGAAAACATGCATCTGTAGATGTTTTACCTTGATTGATTTGAGAGAGATATATTATATCTGTTTTATTTTATATTTTGTTACATCTTATTTTGTCTGTCTGTGCTTGACTGGTTGTACCTATGCCCTAACCTGCATGTACTGTGGCCTGTCTTGGCACAAGAGATTTTTAAATCTCAATGAATTTTTATTCCTGGTTGAATTTAAGGTTGTAATGAGGCCCAATTCTGACATGTTGCCTTTATCTGATTTGTTTTTGAGGACCTGCTCACGTTGTCTTTCAAACCTGTACCATATCTGACATTTACACTGGTTAACACTTACCATAGGGTGAGCGTTGCAAGTGACCTGAAAATGGTTAGTCGGCCAAACTGGAAGTGAAAGTGGTGTTTATCTGATTCATTTCCACATATGAATGAGACCTGAATCTGATCTGACCGTAATCTAAATCCATGTGCTTTTTTTGCTGCTTACACCTTCGTCTCTGATTTGTGCCATATGGGAGGTAAAGGTCAGAATTGCAGTGTAAATGCAGCCTAAAGAGTCACTGAGCTGCCACTGTCTTCCACTCAGATTGGCGGCAGCGCCTGCGTCTCCTCCTCCGTTCCCTCAGCTCCACTTCTGGTGTCCTGTCACAGGACACGGAGCTGGGTTCTCCTCATGGCGACCCCCTTCCCCTCGGACATGAGTCTGTGGCGCTGGACAAACTGCTGTCCTTCACAGAGAGGCGGCGGCTGGAGGAAGTTGGGGCTATGGACAAGGAGGAGTGGGGGGAAGAGGAGGAGGAGGAGGGAGAGGAACAGAGAAGAGGAGGAGGAGAAGCTGATGCACCTCTGGTGGATACGAGAACAGGAGGAGAAGGATGGAGAAGTGGTGGCAGACTTCACGCAGCTCCAACCTCAGCGCCTCCAACACTGGCCCCACCAATTTCCTTCTCACATGCTGCACCACGGTAAAGAATCACTGGGCTCATACTTAAATAGATCAATAAAACTTTTAAAATCTGAAAATTTAAGTTTAAAACGAATAATAGATAAATAACTAGAATAGAAAAGAAATGTTAAATAATCATAAAACATAAAATGATCTAAATAATACAATAAAATGTTTTAATAAATATAGAATTTTAAATAAAAACACAGGTACATGGTGCTGAAACTAGTGTAATAGCCACTATAAAACCAGGATAAAACACAAGAAGTGATAATAAATATGATACAATTGTGTGATATAGAGACAGTCAATTAAGGTAACTTAAGTGACTTTAAATCTGCTGATTAAGTTGGATTTTGACGCACAAAGTCAAACAAACACTCGTTAAAACTCGCACCATGTCGACTCACGAAACACTGATTTCATGCTCTAACTGTGTCTTATTGTGTTTTGTTTTTATTCGTTTTTTTTCCCGTCTTCTTTTTGACATGAGTCTGACGCCTCCTTAGAGGCTCCACACCCGTTTAACTCTGTGTTTCACCTGCATGTCTGCAGACATACAGAGACATTCAGACATGCAGACATACAGACATACAGAGTCTGCAGAGTCCAAGGTGACGTCTCCCATCCATCCAGCAGTTCTGACGGCAGCACTGGGATTTTAAAACATTCCTCCTCAGTGGATGACATCAAGTGTGGACACGGTTACTGGGAAAAGAGGCTGCAGTTGAGACACAGCTGCACCGGTGAGCATTAAACCACTCCAGTCCATTCTCCTGTTTACAGCACATTGTCATCATAAGTCCATCTGAAATAAACACAGGCATATAAAAATGTAAAGGACGTAGAGCTGATTTTTTTTTTTTTATTTCAAAAGTAGAGGAATTTATGAAAAATCTGCCAATAAATGTGAATTTATTAAAAGAAACTGACTAATACAAGGCATTATTCAAAAGCAACCATGTCCACGGTATAAGTATTACACCCTGATTTTGAGTAGTTAAGAAAAAATAATTAAATGTAATGGCAGACATGTCTTAACCACACCAGCAGAGGGCACTTTAGCCCAAACAGATAATCTCGTGTATGAAAGTAGTGGAGCTGTGACAACAACTGTGAAACCTCAAAACGAAACAAGTTTACAGTGAAACATAATGCAGATAGAGATTAAAATGATCTTTTTCAGTCAGTGAAAAACAACAGTTTATACAATGAGGTGATTTTACCAATAAAAAAAATAAATCTGATTAAATTTTCCCTCTCTTCTCTCCTGTAGCTCGTATGGTAACCATAAGAAAGACCAGTGGAACTACTGTGACATCAGACAATGATCTGCATTGCCGAACCATCAGCCAGGTAACAAAAAGACACAACTGGAGATTTTCCCTGCAGGCTCAGGGTATGAATCTTGAATTATACACTTAAATGCCATTTATTTACCATTTGCCATTAATAAAATTCTTTATATTTTTGTGTGTGGTTTGTGTACATGCAGCAGATGACACAGAGCCCCGTTGCCCAATCGCCTCCTGGTGAAATCAGGCCTCCTTGCAAACTGATGGACAGAACACACCACGTCACTGAGAGAGTCACTGAGGTTAGTAGTGATGAGCAGCTTTTCCATCAGAACCTTTGTTCACTTCCAGTTGTATCACATACATATTATTCCCTGAGGGACAGGAATAAGTAAGCGTACAAAGGAGGTTTAGTACATATTAAAGCTGGTTCTCATTCAACCAGGTCATCTTCTGCAGTTAGCTGTAGGCAACTGGACTTGCCAGGCTCATCCAAGAGGCTTCTTCAGTTCATGTCAAGTCAATTTTATTCCTATAGCCTAACATCACTAACACAGTTTACCTCAAAGGGTAATTCCACAAAAATACAGGAAACATCTTCAAACTTAAGTCAAACAAGTCCAGTCTACCTGCAGCTGTAACTACTGAAGATTAACACTGATTACAAAGCATAAATTCAGACTCAGTCCAAAAAACATGCCGCTCTGGATTTCGCCACATTTTTCCTTCTGTTGTGCTTGTGCACGTCTTGACAGTCTTAAAAAGTGTGGAATTTGGAAATGCTGTATTTGTGTGAAAGTCTTGGGAAAAGAGTATGAAGAAAAGCAAATAAAAAAAAACATTCATTCATGCTTTCATAGTTCTGACCGTGCTCTTGGTGCAGCATGTTTGGGAGAAATGTATGCACTTTTCTGATTTTCATATGTTTTTTTAAAACATTTTTGTCAGCAAGACATAATTTACTGTGTGTTCTACATTCATTCAGTCAACAGGTACCGTCTCAACAAGTAGGCATGCAAATATAAAACTACATGAAGTCAAGGAAAAATTGTTTCTGTTTTTGAAAAAGGTCTGGAATCTTTATTCAGGAAAAAGGGCAAACACTTTGTATAATCTCTGGGCCAAAGCCTGGAGGCTGAGACTGGGGAGCATGCACAGAGTGCCCAGGCCAGTTTGAGTCCAACTGCACTTATATATGCAATAGTAATTTGACTTCTAATAGCTTAATCTCAGTGTGATATAGTTAATGAAACAAGAAGTAACAATAAAAACCAGTAAACAAACTGGATCCACAGTAGGTCCTATGAGTCCTGTAGTGTTTTGCATACGTACAAGGTTTCCTGTTCCTCCTCTTTTTGTGTGGTGTTTCTACTCAGGCTGCGGCTGAGTGGAATATAAACACTTGTCATGTAGCTACTGTACATACACACGATGTATCATAAGTGTTAGTGTTGGTTTGAAGAGACGTATGAACACAAAGAGCAGAGGTTGTTTGAAAGAGTTTGATGATGGATGTGTTTAAGCGTCATGGCTGGTTTAAAGGGGCAGCATCTCCATCTCTGTCCCTCAGCTATTTCAGTGCGGAGGCACCGGGGTACTGGTGTGATATTTCTGTTGTGGGGCAAGTTCTTGTCCACATGATTGATGAGGGGGTCGCCCGCTGATGACCGTTTATAATTTGCCATGGCCGGGAGCTTTGATGACATCACTCATGTCCTGTAATGCTGTGTAAGGACAACTGAACAGTGGTGCTTGGGCTGGTTTTGTAGCATTATTTGATGTCCCTCAGTGACTGCTTGTGTTTTACCAAATAATTTTAATGGATTTCAGGTCCACTGAGAAAAATTAATAACATCCAATAGTGATATTGCAGACAAGCACAGGACTCCTCTTCTCACCAATCCTTTTCCCAAGAAAGCCGTGGGAATCACGGCGGGCTTCGCATATCTAAAAGCTTAAATGCAAAATGCAGTGGCTATTTTGTCTATTTGGCTGCTGTAGAAACATGGCCCCTCCATAAAGCAAAATACCTTCCCTAATGCTACATAAACTAAATTCTCTTTATTTAAAAGAGATTAAACACCTATACAATCATACTAATGGAAAATATATCTAATTTTTGCCAATAAACCCAGCTACATGTTACACAGTGGACATTTAATTTCTGCTCTAACATATGGTCACAATAGAGGGAACAATACAGTGACCTCATCGTGTTGTTAGTCAATCGAATTTCATCTTTATTTGTTGTTTCCCTTATTGGTCACACAAGAATACGTGAAGAAGCCTTGATGTGGCATATTTCTGCAGACAGCTCAGTCTGGTCCACCTGAATGAAGAGGTCAGTCAAAGATTGAAGGGACAAGGTCAGAGATAATGGTTTCAGGAAAGAGCGCAGGTGTGTGTGCGTGTGTGTGTGTGTGCGCTGACTGCACAGGCTATTGTTAGCTATAATTAGGGGGCTCATATGGAAGGTTGAGGCACCGCAGTGAACCTTATCCAAAAATGCCTGTTTTGTTACACCAAGGGAGTCACTTCAGTTTACCATCACTGTCAGTCACCCAGAAAGCTAAATATAACCCAGGTTCTATAAGTGCGACGTGTTTATGGGTCTTATTTCTGATGCATTGCAATGATATCAAAAATGTAAACATTAAAGGGTCCTGCGTACAAGAGTTATCCTATGTTTCCATCATGGTATGGGGCGTGGGCTTGATGATAAAGCGTGATGTGGTGAGGAAAAAAAAAAGCTGCTCTATGCTTGTTTGATGATGTTGTCATTGTTGTTACACTGGTACAATGTACAGGCTATGTTTCTCACTGAAAGGGCAACAGCCCACTCCCCGCCTACCAAGTAAAGGTACTGTTCCCAGTTGAAACACACGCCTGACCCAGAACTTTACCATTCCAGACCATACCATACTGTACCAAACCAAACCGTACCATGATGGACACATGACACAAGTTTTGCAACTGCAGGAGAGACTGTGTTGAAAGAGAAACCACATTTGGACATTTGGTCACATTCGACCACTGCATCATGGTCAGATTATGAGCCTATGTTATGTGGTAGTATATGAGTCATATATTTTCACCAGTAAAAACCCTCTCAAATGTCACTGGACCCTTAGGAGTAGTTAGGCTAGATATGGCATAGTATAAAATGAATAAGAGGAGAAAGATGTATGAAGCTGTATCTATTGAAAACACTGCAGTTTGTGAGAGTCAATGATACCTCAAGCTCTTGAGGCAGCATTTTTCACAACCTTTGCCAAAGAAACATCCTTTGGATAATACCTTGTGCTTCGGTGGGAACAGGGGGGAGGAAAAAACTCTGAGGTGATGTTTTGTAGGTGAACAAAAGTCCTTGCTATGACAAAAGCAGCATCTGCTGTAATTGCAGGTAGAGAGAGGGAGAGAGAGAGAGGAAAAGAAAGATGTTACAGATGTGTGTTTATTTGTGGAGAGGTGACACCAGTCAAGTCCTTCAGCCAAACATGAGAGAGGGAGAGGAGAACAAGTTAAGGGATTAAAGGATTACCACAGCAGAGAGAGATGCAGCAGAGATACCAGAGGGAGAGGAGGAAACTTTACAAACTTTGAGAACATCACCACGTTGTAGTTGAGAGAGTTGGAAATGCAAATGGTTTTTGCTCACACAAACAGCGAAGCAACGTCTATGGTTAAATTACAATCATAAACAGCATTATATGTATGATTGATTTACTGTGAAGGAAGTGCTATTTATTAATCCTAACCTGAGTTTCTGATCTGGAAATCCAGAAGTTCCCATGTAAGGCACGCCTCGACCTCTAATGGTGAGATTGCAGACTCTAACAAACAGAGGACTCCTCTGCTCATCCTCCTCTTCCCTGTGCTTTGAAGTACAAGCAAATTCATCAGAACTGACCATTTCTTGAACTGTTCTGTTACCGCTCAACAGTCTGAAGGCCTCTGGAATAAACCAGACCTTCTTTCTATTGTGAGCTATTACCAATAATGCCATTATTGTTCCAAGAGCAGAAACATATCTGATTTATCCTCTTGTTGTTGACGTGAGACCTGACGTTGTGTTTAGAGAAGCGGTGTACCTGCCCTTTTGTTTGAGACTGCAAATACATCATTGTATATGATGGAAAGGAAGGAAGGAGGGGGAGAGGGAGGGGGAGGGGGAGGGAGGGAGGTGAGGAAAAAAACAGTAGAGAGAGAAAGAGAGAGAATGTAGGGAGGAGGGGGCTGTTATGGAATAAGAGAAGCAGAATGGATTGGTGTGTGGTGAAAGTGCAGAGGAGGATCAGTGCTAAAGCTCGTCCACACTGATGGAGATCAAAGATGGAGAGATTGGGGAAGAAGGGAACATGTTTTCTGTCTACAGGCTATAGAACTGATTCAGTGATCCTCGAGAAGAACAGATGGAGGTTTGGAGATACCAAGGAGTACAAAAACTGCACTTCAGACATGTGTCCTAACTGTGGCCGCTGAAAGAGTTAAACCCCCGAAACTTCTTCTGTGATGAATCAACTTCTGAGGACTAACGCTGTGGACACACTGATCAGTCCATCATCTAGGACTTCTACTTAGTTTACTTTTGAACTTTGCACCAGGAAGTGAGACCAATCCATGTTGCTACAACTACAGACTCTAAATTTACAAAGACAGATTTGAAATCTGGCAGGAATATGTTTATGTTCAAATATCAAAAACGGGTGATGTTTTTTGACTGGTGGGGTTTCTTCCACCAGTCAGTCAGTCTGAAGGAAAGAAGTTTCTTGGATGAGGTGAAACATCTCACAGTAGTAGATCTTTGAAAATCTTTTTTTAAATAGGAAGATTGTTTCTTATCTAAATTAAATGAAACCCAATAAAAGAGGGTCAGGAAAACTGGGAGATTATATTTGACAGGGAAAGTGTGATGGAGGCAAAGTTGAAAGAGCAGGTGTTAGTTACAGAGGAAAAATGAGGAAAGAAAAGGAAACCTCAGTGGACGAAGACAAAATTCAACTAAACAGGATCTGAGACTGGGAGAGAGAATAAAAAGACGAGTGCTTATGAGACCTCAGACTGACGGAGAAGAAGAGGACACCTATGAGAGACCATGTCCTCAGTGAGTGACAGTAGTGTGTCTCAGGACGTCTTGTCCAGTGTGGGAGGTGAACACGGAAACCCAAGAGCCAAAAGGGTCGTACGCATCTCATCCATAGTAGCTCATGAGGTGAGTTTGACTGTGTGAGTGCATTTAGGACCTTTTCTGACATTAAAATTGACCTTGTCAGGACCACCAGTCCTCATGGAGACCAAGACCTGGTCCTAATGAAGCAGAACCTAATTTCTAGGAAACTGGTTAAACTTAGGGCTAAGATTTGAACTGTGGCATGGTTAAGGTTAGTGTTATTCCTGGATCAGACTGCACTAATTAAGGCTAATTTTCAAGTGATTAGGTCATGACCGACACATTTCCAGCATGGAACCCGATTATGAGGAATAATGAACGGATGTGTAACCTAATATATATGAAGCACAGAGACTTGGCAACTTAACAAGAAGTCTAGCGTGTTAGATTTTTTTTCTTGTTTTCTTGCCTAGTCTGACATCTCCCACGACGTGCTCTTGGACGTTGACCAATAGGACACAAGAGGAAGAGGGATGTTGCTGCTGATGCTGTTAGGTGAAATAGTAACACAAAATAATCTTTTGGTGAGCTTTGGCAACAGTAGGCCTTTGTATTTGACATTTCCTCAAGGGTTTATGTTATAAAACAATTTAAAAACAGTTAAAAAAGCACTTCAGCAACCCAGTGAGTAACGATTAACTACGAGTAACTACTTCTTGCCCTTCCTCCCCAGTGACCTATGGTCCAAGTCTTGTAATTATAATATCACATGGTGACAATTGTGAAAGACAAAAATATAGTGTAGTCTGATCTCGGCATTAGGCATTAGCTGGTTATGGTTAAAACAACACAATGTTGGATTTTGACGTCACAGTTTCCCCTTTACAGATAAACCCACACTGATGAAAACAGAACCTCCTTTGGTGGAGGTTACTGGTTAATGATCTGGGCAGTTCACACATGAAGAGGTAGACTGTTTGGCAGCTTCAGACCTGCCACAGAAAAGGCTTTATTGCCTCTTATTAAAGCGGAACTAAGAAGGAGTTTTACCCTAATTCAGCAGCTTCAGAGTCATTGTGATAGTTAAATGTGTTTTTGCAGGGAGATTGGGGGCCAATCCCAATCCCATTAGCAAAAAACCAGCCTTGCAAGATCAGGGACACCGACTCAAAGTCCTCATCGACTTTGTTTTGCAAAGTCTCAGGTCTTGTGAGAAATGAATTGCTTCACTGCACTACACACACACACACACACACACACACACACACATCCTAGGCAGCTACCAGCTATAAGATCAAGGCAGTGATAATGCTATTTCAGAATTTCATCATGGCAAAGCCGGAGAAACGGAAGCAGAGAAAACTGTTGTTAGAGGAAGTGACGAAGAGGAAATGACCATCTGAGTGAGCGAGGGGCCACACATGAGTAAAGACAGAAGCATGCAAAAAAACCTTGAAAAAAATGCACATAGCTAGGACTCAATGGTGACTTCTTACAAAAATGAGGATAAACAGGTAGACAATGGATGGATAGATGTTTATGGTGGCGTCTTAAAAATATGTACTCCTAAATTGTAGAGGGAGCTCTAGGTGCAAAAGCGATCAGACTTGCTGGTCGCTTTTGCAACCCAAACAGACCTGACAGATGGCTGGCTGTGCACAATGGCACCATCTTGGTAACACTGTACTATAAAATGAACATGTTAAGTTCAAAGTGACACTTGCAGCAACATGGAATTTCATGCATCTGTCAAGGTCCTCAGTCATATCCTTGACTGTCCTTCACTGCTCTGCCCTGGTTACTGCTGCTGTGGAGCTGTGGATCCCACAGGAGTTTAAATCTGCTGCTCATTAATTACACCACTCCTTCCCTGGGGTCTCCGTGTGTGTGGGGTGTGTTTGTGTGTACGTGTGTTTAGGCGACTATACCATGACCCACTTTTATGTCAGTGTGGTGTTTTTGTCAGCAGGTCACAACAATATATAGAGTTACAGTGCATGTGTTTACATACTGTATATATATATTTTTTTTTTCTTCTGTTTTTTAAAAGCATTATTTATCACTATTTTTTCTACATTCTCTTGTAAATCTATTGTTTAGGTTTTTTTTTAACTTTACCAGTCTGTTCTGTATTCACTTTTATTACAGTTACTGTAATACATAACAGTAACAACATGGTAATAGTATGGTAACAATTTAATAATAGTGTAAATAGTGTAATAGTGTAAAACGTCTTATTTTTAATGCAGTTTCCAGCTTCATAATATTAACACTAACAGTTTTAATAAGGATACATTAATATTGTAATAGCATGTTATTTTCAAATTAATATACAGGTCATAGGCTCAAAAACAGAGCAATGTGGTTTATGCAGTACATTGTACTAAGGATTATCCTGAACTTTACAATTGGGGAACCAAAGAAATAACTGCATACGTAACTGCGTGGCACAGCACAGAAGAGACAGCTGATCTGGACAGGACTCAGCTGTCCACCTACATCTGATGGACAAAGGAGACACTTTTGATGATGAGAATGTTTGCATTCTGGCCAGGGAAGACAGGTGATTTAAAAGTGGAGTGAAATATGCCATCAGGGAGCGATCAAGAACCGGTCAAGTCCATCATGATATTGCAATAAAAATAGGTTTCTGGCCTTCAGAGGCTAAATATGTGTATTTTTTCCACCAGTCAGAACAAGTCCATCATGATATTGCAATAAAAATAGGTTTCTGGCCTTCAGAGGCTAAATATGTGTATTTTTTCCACCAGTCAGAACTGAAGAAGCCTCTTGGGATCAGAGGTGAAACATCTTCAAAGTAACTCAAGCAAGTCCAGTTGCCTACAGCTAATTCCTGAAAATAGCTATGACCTGGATCAATTATACCATGATGTTGCTTTGGCATGGATAAAAACATGGCTTTATTTTCCTTGCACTGATGGAGTCCTACTTTCAAACAGACAGGTTACCCCAAGTAGAGATTTCATTCAAGAGACATTCAATAAACTTAAAGGGTTTTAATTTAACCAAGCCTCACACACAATCTATAACAAGAAGCATAATAAGAAGATGGTAAGACACGTGTGTGCACATGCAACGTTTAATAATAATAAGCTTGACAGAACAAGCTAATAGATCACTATTTCTCTCTCTTTTCTCAAGGTTCTGTCTCTGGGGGCTGATGTGTTACCAGAGTATAAACTACAGACTCCCAGGATCCACAAGTGGACCATCCTTCACTACAGTCCGTTCAAAGCCGTGTGGGACTGGGTGATTCTGCTCCTAGTGATTTATACGGCAATTTTCACCCCCTACTCTGCGACATTTCTGCTGAGGTTGGTAAGAAATTTACCAAACGCTGATGTTCACCTGACCCCCAGGAGTTAATTATGGAGATGTAAGGTGTCGCCTGCTGTCCTGGAAATTGCTGCCAGAATCGATAGTCTAGGGTGCAGGTGCACACTTATTTACACAACATGAACTTTTGCTGACAAAGCTTTGTCCCAGTTCAGGGGCTACCTCCTTTTGAGGCAGCATTTATGAGAATGTTTCCTTTCATTTCCAAGCAATGAAGAATCCAATGGGTGGATCCTTCTCTCCAACACAAGATGTCATAATGAAAGGACACAATGAGAAACAGATTTTAGGCTCTTAACTAAAGACTCATCTAATAGGATATTTGCCAGCTTAAGTCTACAATAAATAAAAGAATACATTTGGTGCATCATTTTACCAAACAGCCTTGTCTTACCAGAAACTAAAATTTATAAACCACCAATCTCCCACACCAGGTTCCATAGAGAAAATCAACATTTTTAGCTCACAGGTACACAGGAGCTGCTGGTCTACTGCTACCTGTTTGGTAAGTTTGCGTCACTGAGGTAAACCGGAACTACTCTCACTCACTCTCACTCATTTATCATTTAAAATACCAAAGTCACAAAATAACACATTTACTGTAAACTTAGTGGTGGTGGCAGCAGTGGATCAATAACTCCTGTGTGATGTGATGCAGATTTTTTTCTATGGACTTTGGTGCAGGGAGTGCACGTTTTTTTTTAAAGTGATATAAACATCAGTTTACAGTCAGAAAAGGCTGTCAAACAGTGAGATAAAGCAGCAACTTCTTTTTATATTGTACACTTAAGGAAAAAGTCTGTCTCCCTCATTCTCCTATGTGAACCCTTAGGGCAAAGTTTATCTGGTCTCATGAAGAAAACCATATTACTTAAAAATGTCCTTCACGTTTTTTTTGTGAGTTCTTTACTTTCTCCTCATTAATAAATGTAACACGACTGTGTTTTCCTTCAGTTACCAGGAGGAGGCAGCCTTGCAGACCTGCGGTTACTCCTGTTCCCCCCTCAGTGTGGTGGATCTCCTCGTGGACATTATGTTCATTGTTGACATCATCATCAACTTCAGGACCACATATGTTAACTCCAATGATGAGGTGAACAGAACTGCTTGACTGATTAACTGACTAACACCTCTACTACTGTCCAGGAAACTAATTAACCAGGCCACTGACTAACTGATACGCTGTTTTAATTACACAAAGTGTGCGTAACTTGTCTCATCTCACCTTCCCTAATACTTTACATGTCACTAAAGCCTTGTGGCCAATGAAACACAACCACGACTGCACCACAAAACACAACTAAACTCTCAGTTTAGCAAAGGTTTTTGACCTGGTGTGATACTCGCTGGTGTAGCTTCTTGCGTCGTGTGTCCGCAGGTGGTGAGCCAGTCTTCTCAGATTGCTGTCCACTACTTTAAAGGCTGGTTCCTCATCGACATGGTGGCGGCCATTCCCTTTGACCTTCTCATCTACCGCTCAGGGGGGGAGGCGACGAGGGGAGGCGGAGAGGGCGAGGTAGAGGAGAGGAAGGAAAGGAAAAGAAGATTAAGTGTTTTCGTATTCATTTTACTTTACCAGCATTTCAGTTTGAAAATACATCCGGTCTTTTTCCTCCTCCTGAAAACAGACCACCACTCTGATCGGTTTGCTGAAGACGGCTCGGTTACTGCGGTTGGTTCGTGTGGCGAGGAAGTTGGATCGTTACTCTGAGTATGGTGCAGCTGTTCTCTTCCTCCTCATGTGCACCTTTGCCCTCATCGCTCACTGGCTGGCCTGTATCTGGTAAATTCCTCAACATTGTATTATAGATAGTTCATAGTGGATATCGTTTCATTTTCCAGCCTTTTTGGAAGATTTATTAGACAAGTATCTCTTAGACATAGCTGGCATTCAAACTGGGATTCCTATTGATGAGGTTTCAATGAGCATGTATTACAAAATGTAATCAAATCTTTTAAAGATTCGCTAAAAGAAAATGCACAGTCATGTTTGTTTCCATTAACCACTGTAAAGCGAATATTGTGAGTTAGCTTACTGAGAAAAGTAATAGATGGTGCCAAAGCACATCAACACAGAATAACAAGGTGCTTTTGGTGATGTAAATAAACAGCAAAACAATAGTTGTTGGTGTATCATAATCTTTCATTGCAACTTCAATATATTATTGTAGTAATATTTATTCCTCTCGTCCGCTGCATGCAGTTTTCACGATTTTTCCAGCACAGTAAAATGACAAAGTGGGACGGACTTTTTTATTTGAGAAAAAATTTTTCTCTATGTTTTTTATTGATGGATAAGGTTCTAGCTGCAGTCTTTTCATGGCACACCCCCAACCCTAACTCTAACATCACAGTGGGCATGAGGAGAGGAACATTCTGGCTGCAGCAGGATATTATTGTAACATTGGACTAACTTTTTACATCCCTCAAGTTTAAAAACGTCTTCCTTTTTTTTGAAGTCTTTGTGTTTCCTTTCACAAATTAACAATGTGCACTAAAACAGGCCAATGGCATCCCACCAACGAAAAGTGGATCTCTATGTAAGAAATGGGAGCACACTGCTGTTATTTTAGTCAGAACAGTGTTTGTCACTTAGAACATGTAAAATAATTTCACCCTAGTTTCTGTTGATCAAAACAAATGAACTATTTTACAAATGACATGAGTGATTTGTACTTCTTTCTGACTGAAGTGAAAACAATTTTGATTTCTCTTCAAACATATGAGCATACGTTTGTCCTTCCACCACAGGTATGCCATCGGTAATATGGAGCGGTCGACCTCAGCTGGCGTGGGATGGTTGGACACTCTGGGCGAACAGCTGGGGAAGCCGTACAATGCCTCCATTGTGGCGTCAGGTCCTTCCATTAGAGATAAATATGTCACAGCTCTGTACTTCACCTTCAGTAGTCTCACCAGCGTAGGATTTGGGAACGTCTCCCCGAACACCAACTCTGAGAAGATCTTCTCCATCTGTGTCATGCTCATTGGTGGTGAGTTTTCTTCTCTAGGTTTTTTTCCTCTATTGCAGGTTTCTAGGGGTGGGTTAAAATTATTGTGTTAGTGATATATTATTGTCCTTCCTTTTGCAAAACGATCACTGATCCACCAGGGCAAACATCGATATTTTAATTAATAAATTAAGGCGCTCTAAAGTAAACAGTCGCTGCCAGTTTTACTCGCTGCGTGGCACTTGTTCATGCAGTACTGTTTCCAGTGTTTACTCTACCAATGGCTTATTTTTTTATTTTCATTTTCCCTGCAACAGTACACACCATATCACATTTCTTATAAGGTTTCCCATGGTTTTATGGGTGTAATGAGTGTAGTTGCTCTTTTAAAAAGGCGCAAGTAGAATTTACTGAGTTGATTTTAAGTCCTCATGACTCCAAAAGTTGGGTTTTTCTTGTTTCAATATCTGTCTACAATGAAGGAACAAAAACTCTGGCCAAACCTCTTTCTGTTTCCTCTGCAGCTCTGATGTATGCCAGTATCTTTGGTAACGTGTCAGCCATTATCTTGAGGCTTTACTCTGGTACGGCGCGCTACCACACCCAGATGATGAGAGTCCGTGAGTTCATCCGCTTCCACCAGATTCCCAACCCTTTGAGGCAACGGCTGGAGGAATACTTCCAACACGCCTGGTCATACACCAATGGGATAGATATGAACGCTGTGAGTACAGAACTCTCAGGTGACCTGTCAATGTCTCGGTCCAACTGAATTTGAACCCTGATGCAAGCACAAAAACTGAGGCAGGGAAATATGCAAACAAAAGAATTTATTCAATGATACTCAAGAAATTTGTAAGGGTGAAGTGCAGGGTGGGGAGGCAAGATTCCTGAGTTCCAGAGTGTCCACAGTTTCCAGCCCAGAATTTAGGAGATCTAGGGTGTGTGGCAATTTGAGCAGGAGTGGAACAGAGGCAGGAGTCGAGACTGAGTGGCACAAGAATTAGAAAGAACTCTATTGTTCTTAGCATAAAGAATAAAACAGAGCTAATTCTAGACTGACTGGGAAGCCGAGTCTACAATCTGGCAGCTTGGCAGAGTTGTGGCCTGGTGTAAATAGCAGAGTTGCACACAGACAGAGAGAGAGATGAAAGAGTACTACTAGAATAGAGCAGGAGGCTTGATACTGTCAGCCTTTTAGGACATTTCTTGTCAAGATCTGATTATTATCACCAGAAACAATATAGTGGTGGTTGTTTTAAGAATCGTCAGAACTAGTAAGGGTCCACAAAAGTTTTGCAATATCAACATCTCACATAAAGATGAGCCATAGCAAATACATGGCAGATTTTCTACCAAAACAACACGCACAATTCTGTTTAGAAATATACAGCACATTCATTGCTTATACTGTAAAGCTAATATAACTGCAACCACTCTTTGTGTCCTCCATCATTAAAATCTCCTCCAGGTTTTGAAAAGTTTCCCAGAGTGTCTTCAGGGAGAAATTTGTCTCCACCTCAACAGGTCACTGCTGCAGAACTGTAAAGCTTTCAAAGGTAACTAGAAGCACTCGGATAGATGCACAAAATCTAATCATCTGTTCCTTGTCCCATTACACGCCTTTCCTGAAAATGTCATCAACACCCGTCTATAACTTTTTGTGTTATTTTGCTAACAGACAGACAGACAAACCTAACATAACATAACTAGTAAGGTAATTAGGTAATTAGTTAATCAATCAAACTTTATTTGTTAATTCAGGATGTTGACAATGTTATAAACACATGAATGTACAGCATCTGTTTTATGTGCCTTGTAAATTATGAAATCTATGAATAAAAACAGTTTTTTAAGAGTGTGCTCCTGTGCGAGTGCTGTGATGGTTTACAGAACTGGATTCTTTGCCTCTTAAAAACATCATGGTCCCTCTCCTGGGGCACCAATTAAAGGTTCAGTTCACCCAAATTACAAAATTGTAATTGTAATTGTATTTAAAACAGATGATTTTACTATCTAATGTGCAAAATTGATAATGCTGTTTATGGTCTATTGGGAGTAAAATGAGATGTGGTTTATGATGGTTTATGAGATGTGCAAATCATTGCATTCTCTTTTTATTTACATTTTACACCGTGTCCCAACTTTTCTGGAAGTTAGCATGAATATTACCAGCCAATGGCTTTTGTAAAAACGATTTATCACATATTCCATGGCTTTTGAAGAATCTCTTCTATCTGTGATGGTGTTTAGGATCCACTAAGGGCTGTTTGAGGGCCCTTGCCATGAGGTTCAAGACCACACATGCTCCTCCTGGTGACACCCTGGTCCATGCAGGAGACCTGATATCAGATCTGTACTTCGTCTCCAGAGGCTGCATAGAGATCCTCAAAGGGGACGTAGTGGTTGCCATTCTGGGTAGGTGCTAATGTGAGCCTCAGATATGGGGCTTAAAGCTCTGTCCAGAGTCAGTTCACAGCCCAACTGTTGTTAAATAAAAGAGGGCATTTTCTCCTCTAGGTAAGAATGATATCTTTGGGGAACCCGTCAATCTGGATGTTCTGCCTGGAAAGTCCAGCGCTGATGTCAGAGCCTTGACCTACTGTGATCTGCACAAGATACACAGAGATGATATTCTGGAGGTAACATACACATGTATGTATGTATATGTGTACATAAATATGAATGCTGTAGTAGGAACTTGATGGATTTGTTCTCATACAGTGTCAGGTCTTTGTGTGAGTCAAGTTTGTTTCATCAAGGAGTGCAGAGATGTTGGATAATAATTGCATATATTACTTATTAGTATGTTTGAGTAAGTGTATAATCTCACCAAAGGTCACCAAACTCACCATCTTATTCTTTGATTTCAGGTTCTGGACATGTATCCTGAATTTTGTGAATATTTCTGGTCCAACTTAGAGATCACGTTCAACCTCAGAGATGTACGTTATGCATTTTACATACCCTCTGTTGAGAATTAGAAGTAAATTTATATGCATACACACAAAGTAGTGAAAATGACATCTGCCCTTAAACCAACTTTTTAACACATGGGTAGTAAATATACACAACCTTGGCACCCAGGGAGAAATGGTGATTGGGTATTTTGTTCTGTTCCAAGATTTGAATTGCCAACATTCTGGTTACAGTTACCTTCCACTCTGCCATTTGCTGCCATTGTACGATAGTTTTTTATAAGACTACGCTGCGAGCAGGGTTCGAACCTGCGCGGGGAAACCCCATTGGATTTCAAGTCCAACGCCTTAACCACTCGGCCATCACAGCTATATATCTCTGCCACTAGGTGGCGAATATCACCATTTTCTCACAAACAATGGGACTAATTCAAAATATTTGCTGCTTGGGGCACTCTGGAAAACCAAATTAGACAGAAAGGCAACAATTTCTATAATCCCACGCTGCTTCCTGATGTCATCAAACTTGTTTTTTGTCATTGTTTTGATTGAGAGACCTATTGCCAGAAGTTACATACTGTGCCTTTAAGGCATATAACATTATATGAATACTTCTAGATGTTTATTACATCTAAATGACTTAATTTGACAAATTTGACAAATAATGACAAATTGACACAAACCTGCTTGGAGTCAGGTTATGTTCAAAAATAACTCATGGTTTTGTTTGTCAGGTGTTTGTTTGTATTGTATTGCTGGATGTAGAATTTGGACTACACAGCTCCACCCAACAGTCACACCTCACTTTGAGCAATGGATAGAGCAGTGTTTTCCAACCCTGGTCCTCAGGGAACACTGCCCTGGATGTTTTAGATGTTGCCCTGCTAAAACATGCAGAGCAGGGTTCCCTGAGGACCAGGGTTGGAAAACACTGGGATAGAGAAAGGTAACATAGTGACAGAGCTGGTGTTTGCCAATGGCAAAGTTTCAATGCAGTAGCTTGTGTTTGACCAGAGAATCACAATTTGTCCTCTCTACACACACACCAACCAATGAGTGATAGTGAATTTGAGCTCTGCATTTTTCACACACCAGTAGTGAACACACACAGACTGGGTGTGCAGGAGCAGTGTGGGCAGCACTTCTGAGTCTGGGGAGCAATGGCTGTCTTGCTCAGGAGCACCTCAGCATTCAAACTGGCAACCCTCCAGTTATAAGCCCCCTTCCCCTCTGCGTGACCATAGGCTGCCTTAAAAGACCACTGGGATTTACTGAAGTGACAAAAAAAAACGAAACAAAAAAAAACAATCAACAGTACACAACTGCACAATGTCAGTACTTTATACTAAACAGTGAATATTTGCACCTGGTTCAGCTGATAACATTAACTAGAGACCCATATACTATATTCAAAAAGTGGTTTAAGGGTTTAGTTACACATATCGATTGTTATTTGTCACTCATTCAACAATAATCTTTCAGCAAAATATAAATCAAGTGACATAGACTTATTCGTGCAAATATTGCAATTCCGACATTAGCAACAAATGAAAGTACTACATTGCAAAGCAACAACAAAAAAAAGCTGTGATTCCAAAACATAAACATTCAACTAGGAATGAGAACAATCAACCGCTTATACAACAATTTTCTACTGCAGCTTTATGGGGAATTCATTCCATAAAATCTTAAATTAAATGTTGATTTTTCCTGTCCTCTTGCTTTCTGTCTGCAGGAGGAAAATGAAGACTCAGACAGGAGAATCAGCAGACGGAGGAAACACACAGGTAACACCATTCTGCGCCGTTTTTAGTATATTCATATTTCTCTAGTTTAATATTTCAAATTCCATGTAGTGTGAAATTTTGCATGCTAATTAACTTGATTTTGATTCTGATTCTGATTTGAAATTTTGTCAGGTGACTCCATCACAGAAAAGAAACAGAACACTGCCCTCAGATGTAGAAGAAGAAGAAACCATAACTGGGAAAAGCACGGTGACAGAGATGATCATAAAAATACACTGTAAGATTGATAAGACATATGTTCCAAAAAAATACTAAAATCAGCCTCCACTGCACAAAACAAGCTGTGAAAACCGACTGTTCTCGTAGATATGGCCCTGTGTTCTCCAGTGAAGATGAAGTGGAGGATGTAGAGCTGGCCAGTCCTGCTCAGACTGCTGCCTCCAACTTGACCAGGTTCCCTGAGATAAACGTGTTCCCGGGAGTTCCCAGCATCTTTACACTCTGGGGTGCAGATAGGCGAGATGAGCAAATGCACCAGGAGGTGCTACGCTCACCCTCCCATCAGACTCCCTCCCACCAGCTCCATTACCTGCCCTCCTCATCCGACTGTCCCTCCGGCCTTCCTCCTCTTCTCCTTCCTTCTCCTCCTCCCAACACCATTATCTCTGGAAGGCACCGGGTGGAGCTAGAGAAGAAGCTGGACTCTCTGCAGCAACAGATAACCAGGTGAGTCCTTCCTCTCTTTGTAACCCACCAGCCAGATTATTAGGTAAAGAAAACAGGTGGTAAAGGTGGAACCAGGTGTGGTGATCAGCTGGTTAGATATCTGCATTAACTAGCAGTTGAACAGGTGTACCTTATAAAGAGGTCTCTAAGCTAATTAACATGTGAGTCGGAACCTGCACCTGAACCTGCTTGATATGATGTTTCACCTGTTTCTTTTATACTGCAATATTGTATTTATTTACATATTTCATATTTATTAACTATTTATTCCTCCCATTGTGTGACAAATTATGTTGTCTTTTTTGTTTGTCTTTCACTTGACACTGTTTCAGATGCGTAACGACAAATTTTTGTCGCATATTCTTCTGCAATTACAGTAAAGGCATTCTAATTGTAATTTATTCAGTTCTGAGTGGTGGGAAAAGCCAAGTAAATTCTGTGGGTTATAATCTCCTTAGAAAAGTTTTACATGTGTAGGTCGTAGGGGTTACACACTGTAAGACCTGATTCTGAAGTTGAACAAACTAAATATCTGATTGACTCTGGATTCTGCAAGTCATAATCATCTAGAAGCACTCAGAGAGTGCAGACCTCTGCCAAGCCATGATAAAGAGTCCTTCGAAACAATTCCTGGATCCAGACGGTGATCTGGATCATCACCAAAATCTAATCATGTGTTCCCTATCACATTCCACACCTTGAAAATTTCATCAAAATCTGTCCATAACCTTCTGAAAATTATTTTGCAAATAGTCAGATGGACAAAAGCAAACACTGGCATAAATAAAACCTCATTGGCTGAGGTAATGAACTGCAGTACCATTAAAATGCTGCACAGACAGCGTTTCGGAGCAGCACCAAATTCCTTGTTCCATTACACACCTTTCCTGAACATTTCATCAAAATCTTTTTGAGTTATCAAAAGCTTTTTTGAGTTATTTTGCTTACAGACAGACCAACACTAATGAACCTCCTTGGCGGAGGTAATAATATAATATATTTTAAGATAATATCCCTATCATCTACTTCTGCGTGTGTGTTTTCCAGGTTGGAGTCCTGCTTTACAGAAGACCTCAGGACCATCATGCAGCTACTGCAGAAGCAGACAACAGTGATCCCACCTTTATACAGCACACTAACGTCAACACCAAACGCACCGGCCTCCCCCGTCCTGTCCCCCACTGTTGTTTCTCCGTCTGTCTCCACAGACAAGTCTCCATCCAGCAACCCCCAAAAGTCAAATGAAAACCAAGAAAAAATCCAGCCAGACCTCCCAGAGACTAACTCAATCAACTGTGTTCCTTCTGTCATCCGTCTCATGAGCTCACCCACTCCCATCCATGACTCATCCTTTCACAAGTCTTCATACTAGTTTTTCTTCCCCCCCCCCATCTAATCCTTAAACAGCTCCACCACTCCCAGACAGGACTGTCAATATGTGTCATTCCAACATTAACCTTAATCGTACCTGTTAAACATCATAGCATCATATTTAAAAAAATCAAAGGCAGTCTCAGCGTCCACAGGACAGTTGGGTTGTTGGAAAAATATTCACCTCAGACGTCCAACTGTTTTCATTTGAATTGTGGGCAGACTAAATGATACAAGAGAACTTAAACAGTCAATACAATCCTGTTTACACCAGTGCCTGCACGCTCGGTGTACCTGAATAGTCATGTGATGGTGGATCAGTTGTCTGTCAACTTTGACGGTTTAATTCCCAGTTCTGCTACTTTACATGCCAATGGGTCCTTGGGCAAGAAACTAAACCTCCTGATAGCCTGATGGCTGTGACTGAGAGGTTATCAACACTAGAAGAGCGCTATATAAATAAAGACCATTTACCATTTACATTTCAGGTGAGTTTGTAACACTCATCTACGTGCAGTTCATTTTAAAAACACCATTTTCAAATGAAAACATAGTATGACATGATGTTCATCATTCTGCTCCCGAGTTAGCCAGCATGACCTTCTCTGCTGCCACCAAGTCAGGTCATCAATCGACCATCATCAGTCTGTGTTCCTCATCCACCATCCGTAATGTTCATCTGTCTTCCACAGCAGCCATCGCTCAGATGGGTCTGAAGTGGCTCCGCCTGCATGGGCACAACGGCTCTGCCTCTTCCCCTGCCTTCAGAACTAAACTGAACTGAAATAGTGCACTCTGGACACCAACTGTGAAAAAACAAACCTTCAGCTTGACTGAAAATAAACACAGTCCCAGGGCTTTATGAATGTAAACAATTCAGTTCTCACATTTTCTTTGGGATTCTGAGGTTAAAATCAACTCACACGCAAAGCTTTTTTCGATGTAGTAAATTTAGAGATACACTTGAATGCATGCAAAATCAGTGGAAACTGTGGAATGGATCATTGCTCCGTGTGATGTGGTTTACAGAATATCCCGATTATGTCTTTGTAATAATCTCCTTGTGCTTTTTTGGACACCTATAAGTGGCCCTCTACAGTGCTCTGACACAGTGTTACACAACTTTCTATATAGGGACCCACTTTAAGAAGATGGCAAAGCATCATGGCCCATAGCAAAATATCAGTTGTGACAAAAACAAATTTGTGCAAAATCACATCTACTGTATCTCTGTTAGAGGTGTTATCTCTATTTTGAATTGGTAAACAAATAATTTCAAAAAGATGTGTATTACAACTTCATTTTATTATTTAAAACATACAGTATATACATAAATCTTAATTAAAGGTTGGGAAACTTCAGCAAATTAGTTTGGAGACCCCCAAATAAATCTCCTACGACCCATCTGTAGGTCGTGACCCAGGCTTTGGGAATCACTGCTTTGATAGACAGCAGGATATTTTAGGAGGCAACAATTAGATTTCCTGTCATTGTGTAGTCAATGTGCTGGTACATCTTCAACTAAATTTTAAATCAGGTGATGAGATAATTATACATTGTGTTGATTGAAAAAAAAAAAAACTACAGGTAGAAATTAAAGTGATAATCTGAGATTATTTTGTACTGTTGCTCTTGTCAGTTATTACTGCTAATCTCACTATGAGCAGACCCCAGAAGTCAACATGTGCTTATCCTCAACCATGTAACTCAGTCTGTATAATGATGACAGAGAATGGGCGGATGCTGGAAGCTGGATAATGTTTTATGATGATGTTTACATGGATATGTGTAATTGGTTTTCTCTAGTTCGGTCCAAATTCCATTCTCTGAACCTGAACAGGATGAAATTCAGTTTGCTCGAGTGGATTTAATCCGATCAAAAGGGATCTGGAATCTTTCCCAGATAATAGCGATAGTTCATGTTTTTTGAAGTCAAGCTGTATGATATCCTGACACACAGGCTGCTTTCAAACACACTCAGAACTCCAGGATGTTCAGGATGTTGCAGATATTCAAAAGATACAAATTGACTGGATTTGTAAGGACATAGTTTATTAACATGTAGCAGGTTCATTGGTATAAAGCTCTCTTGTCTAATTCTGAGTGGAAAAGCAAGCAACAAACAAAAATGACAAATACTAAAATGTTGTCATAACATTATACTTTATAAATTCCACAACAGAGTCATTCAGTGTCATGGCAAAGAAATGAATTATAAACTAATAAATATAAAAAAATTAAAATCAAAAGATTATTAAGTATTAATAACTAGTACATCTCTGAAGAACTGTTGGACTTGTTTGTGTATTAGTGCACATCAACATACCAGTTGTTTATTCTTTATTTTTTGCACACAGCTGTATTGGTACATAAGTAAATATGGCGCTGTCGATGACGTCCTTATGTTAAGACTTGCTTTCATGTGATGTCGTTGTCTGCGCTGATGTTTGAGCGTAATATCTAACAAGAAAGAAAAAAATTCTCCATGTGAATTTAGGATTAGCGATGGCGATGGCCTCGAAGCTTTCCCCTCATCAGGCCTTGATTCGTGCTCCACATTCATTTCTATGGGAATTTTCTTTACACTGATTACTTGAAGCTTTAGAAAATCATAACACTCCATCACTGCACGTTTTGATGTATGTGTGTGATTTATGAAATTTGAAACTCTTTTTACAGAAAGAAGCAGAGTTAACCAAGTGGGTCACGACAGATGTTGTTTTGATCTTCAGAGCAGGCACTTGTAATTAAAACAGAAAAACAATGCATCATGATTATTCAAGTATTCTTAAAATGGAGGGCACATCTTCCAGTCTTATCGCCTGCTCCGCCCTACACTCCAGTAGGTGGCGGTGTTGCTTTAGAGCATTACAAGCCTGCCGAAAATTATTATGAGAAGAAATAGGCTCGTTAACCGGATGTTGTACCACGTTACCTTGAGAAAATCGAGGAAGAGTGGGTGCTAATATCGTTTAGACACCAGCGAACTCATCTGTAGAATAACCGCGGCCCCAGACGTGAAGATGTTCAACAGACAAACGAGCCTGTGGATGGGTGACGTATGTTCAAAGTCTTGTTTCTTACAGTGCGTAAAATGAGTGACGCGTCCTCGATGCTATCTCGGCGGCGAATGCTAGCCTGGCTATGTGAAACCCACCGTCAGTCCCAACGAGGCTGAGCTAACCCGAGTTTAAAATCACTGTCGGATTTACTTGTCGACAAGACACTGCAAAAAGCATTTATTTTAAATTGTGTCGTCATTGGTTCCTGTTTACGTCACGTGCTGACCCTCGTTCCATTGTGGGACCCCCTAGCTAAACAACCTGTTAGCTTAGTTAGTTAGCTTAGCTTCTCACGGGACTATGAAACTTTGACTGAAACTATGAAGTTCTCAATAGGACAATTCCCAAGTAATTAAATAATGTTTCGATTGTTCTCTCGATCAGTCGAGTATTTGTTTGCTATATTTGTCAGAAAATGTTAGTTTCTGTTTCAGTCTTTTTCAAACCTGGAAATTATGTTCTCAATTGCTTGTTCTGCCCACAAACCAAAATTATTCATTCCTCAATTATGTCGTTGTTTTATGGAGCAAACGAACCAGAAAATATTCACATTTAAGAAGCTGGAAAATCAGAAACCTTTTTTTACTTTTTGAAAAAAGACTTTCATTTTAATTGGTTATTAAAATAGTTGATTTCAGTGTCACTTTTTTCCATTATTAGATCAAATTTTCTAATATCTACTAATTAAATTTGCACATTTTCTGGTTTCTTTGTTCCATGTAACAAAGAAAACTGAATCATTTTGGATTGTGGACAAAACAAATCCTCAATTTCAGGTTTGAGAATTACTGATCAACACTTCTGACATTTTATGGACTATACAATCACTTGATTAATTCTCATACAATCGGCACGCAAATTGATTATGAAAATAATTAATTGCAGACTTGTTCTGTGTGAACATTGGCATAATAGGTTATGCCAGAAATTTGTTCTATGACACTGTCTTAACATCATAAGAAACTATTATATATATGTGATAGTGACTGTACAGTACACTTGTCCCATCAATGTGATCTAGGTACAATGTGTTTTCATGTGTGTTTAGTTGGATCCATATATGGATGAGAACTTCATCAAACAAGCCTTCAGTGCTATGGGAGAGTCGCCATGTGGAGTCAAGATCATCACTCACAGGATAACAGGGTATGTTATACACAGCCTCTCATGCTATATTTAACATACCAGTGTCTGTGTAGACGTTTTAAAGGTAAATGCTATTTTATTAGATTTACTATTTTATTAGATCCGAGGTAGTTAAAGTAGAGAAGTGCCTCATTTTGAATCCTTCACCTGTGTGTCCTCCTGTGCAGTGGTTCTGCAGGATACTGCTTTGTGGAGCTGGCAGATGAAGCAAGTGTTGAACGCTGTGTCCAAAGACTCAATGGAAAACTGGTCCCCGGATCAAATCCGGTAAGTTTTGTGCTGTAATTGCAAAAATACATGCCCGTATATCTTTGATGCAATCCTTACTACATTGCTTGAATATTGTGTCTCCAAAAATATAAATACATATTACTGAAATTTAATACCGCCTTCCTTCTTTTCCCAGTGGTAGACTTAATTTATCAGTATGTATATGCTGATTTGACTGTGGATAGCGGAGCTCAGCTGGTCGTGGTCCACCTTTTGTTAGGACGCTAAGTTTGTTATGTCAATTATAACTGAGCCAGGTCAATCTTTTTTTAACTGCCACTATTGTACTTTTCCCAGACATTTTAAACAAATATTTACAAACTAACTAAATATAAACAAATACCTGTTGCTGATACTATTATGTGAATTTTGACTCGGATTGGAATAATTTTTGCCAGTTGGAACTTTTAAAGAAACATTTAAAGTTATGAGCTTTAGTTGCTTGCTGCTGAATTTGAAACACACTTGGCCCAGTTAGCTGGCCAAGCTACTGGACTCCCCTGTCCACCAGCCTGTACCTGCTGCTGAAGGTGGCTAAAAGGCTGCTTGTACATGAATGTATTTTGTTTGAAGCAATTAAGGAACTAACTGAGGAATGGGCTAAAGGCTGGTCTGGGTGGTGGAGGTATGTAAACCTAAATAACAACACCCATAATAACTCTATTCTCTATTTCCAGCAATATCAGTGCTATAGTACACGTCTTTGGTGTTTGAGTTTTGCTAAGTGTATTTTGTCTTCTCTCCCACACATGCAGCCACGGAAGTTTAAGCTAAACTATGCCACTTATGGAAAACGGCCGGAGGCAGGGTAAGATCATTCACCTTCTTTACATTAATATGTTTTTGTTTACGGATGCTATAGTTTTAATCCTAAATTAAAAAAAGATGCAAACCTTTTATGTAAAAGAAAATCTTTCAATGGAGTAAAGATTATAAAGAATAATAAACATTAATCTGTGAAGCTTTTCAGTCTCATTTTATTTACACTGTAGGGTAAATAATTTATATCCTTACATTTTCCAGCTGTTTAAAAAAAATTTACTTTAGTATGTCTAAAATGAAGGTATTTAAAACATGAAGACCGAGATTTAAAAAATAGGAATTATTGTTTATTTTGGTTCATTGTTAATTGAGCAATTGTTTGTTTATTGGAAAAGGTTTGAAAAAAAAAATAGGGCTTACGAAAATTTCTATTTTAATAATTGACTAATGAAACACAGTTTTTCAGCTTCTCAAAATTGTGAATATTTACTGATTTTTCTCTCTCCATATCACAAAGAAATCATTAAAATTGATTAGTTGATTGATTTGTGGGCATTTGAGAACATCATACTTTTCACGTTTGATATATGGTTCAAACAAAAATAATTGTTTCAATCCCATTATGAATATTTCATCAAAATTGTCTCCTCTTTTCAGGCCAGAGTTTTCTGTGTTTGTAGGCGACTTGGCGTCTGAAATAGACGACTTCCAGCTCCACCAAGTTTTTAAGAAGTATCCTTCCTGCAAAGGAGCTAAAGTCGTCACTGACCAGTATGGATACTCCAGGTATGAGAACTGGATAACGATGTGGCTTGAGAGATGTTCTATGTACTGTTGTAAAATTGTGTTTTGAACATTTTTGTCAGTAATATCAAGTGTCTACTGGTTTTGCCTGAAACATGCATATTTGGATGGCAGTGCTATGGAAGACATCTTCATCTATTTTCAAAAAAAGGCTGACACTATGTTTTCCTTGCAGTCTTATGCTAAAACTATTGTTTTCCCCATATAGGCTAAGCAAGAGCAACTCACAATTCAAGTGATGGTACCTCATGTTAAAAGTAAAACAACAAGTTTCAGTTCTACCATAATAATACCCATTATATTCTGTTTCTCATTATAAGTGGCTGTTTTTTTGCCTAGTTTGTAATGTGTGTCAGTGACGTATGGAGGTGTAAGTGTTGTTTGACTTGCAGAGGCTACGGTTTCGTTAAGTTCGGGGATGAGAGTGAGCAGAAGAAGGCGATCGAGGAGTGTCAGGGGACAATGCTTGGTGGAAAGCCTCTCAGACTTAGTATTGCTGTAGCAAAAAGGTAAGACACTGGAAAAAAAAAAAAAATTACACTCCTGCCTTACAAGTATGAACAAATATTTGTGATCGTGTCTGTTATGGTTTGATCCTCCATTTTGTGGCCAGTGTAAACCTCCACAGAGTTTGTTTGCCATTTCCAGAGCAAAAATAAACTTGAATTATAGAATTTGTATAAAATTGGGCATAGTCTTATTTGAAAAGTGAAGCCTAGGGAGTATGACAAGTAGCAGTAACCACCAGGGGGGGTGACTATGTTGACTATGTTGAATTGCGTTTAGGGGAAAATGAAACTAGTTGTACCTTCTCTTCAGTAGAACATAATGTCAAATTAATAAATCAGTTCCGCTTTAGAGGACACCCATGTGATTGACAGCTGGTATCGTCCAATAGTAGCTAGGGTTGTAGGTTAAGTCTGTAAACTTCTTAAATGTATAAAATTATTGTTTTTCTTATTTTATTTTAAAGCCAAAAGATGAGCAGCTACCAGGGCAACCAGAGCCAGAATTACTACAGCAGCTACAACCAGTCTCAGTCCACTTACTACGGCAACAACAGCAGTGGGGGTTACTACCCTCAGTGGGGGGGTTATGACCAGTACAGTGGCTACAATAGTAGTGGATACAACACTGGCTACAACACTGGCTACAACTACAACTACAACTATGGGTCCTATGGTTACCCACCACCAGGTCACATGGTGCCTCCACCTCCCGCAGGGGTGCCACCCATGTCTGGTGACATGTCAGAAGCTGTGGAGGTGAGTGGGAAACTTCACAAAAATGTCACATATGAAACTCATAATCAGCCGAAGAGACCTCAGTGTGATGCCATGTTTAACACATGTTCAAAGGGTATCAGTATCCTTTGCTCTTCTTCAGTACCAGATGGTAAATGTTCTGTATTTATATGGCACATTTCTACCACTCCAGGTGACTTTAAACTACTTTTTTTGTCCTTCAGTCATTTATATTCTCTCTATTTTTTCTATTATACATCTATTATATCCATTCACACACTGGCTGGTACAGCCATCGGGAGCTTGGGCTTAAGCGTTTTGCTTAAGCGTGGGTTTAAGCGTTTTGCTTTGCCTTGGGTTTAAGCGTTTTGCCCAGGGACACAAACTGAATTTTTTTTCTGGCTGTCTAAGCATGTTTTTTTTATTATTATTATTATTATTATTTTTTGTAATAGTGTTAATTATAACTCACTCATTTTCTACCACTGACATAGGGCGAGAGGCAGGGTACACCCTGGACAGGTCGCCAGTCCATCACAGGGCCACATAGAGACAGACAATCATTCACTCACACATTCACACCTACAGGCAATTTAGAGTGTCCAATTGGCCTGTTAATTATAACTGTCAGTGTTATATCTGTTTCCACAGCAGAGCCATGAGGGGACTGAGGAGTTAGAGGAGGATAACGCAGAAGGTGAGGTTTCCATTTTCTTTCTTTTTGTGTATGTATGTGTATTTTGTACGTTTGTATGCAAAACACTGAGCAAACAATACAATACAATTCAGATAAAGATGATATTTTGTTGGGAAGGTGATACCACAAACAAGGATTTGCTGATATCAGTCTGTCTCAGCTAAAGTGCTGTTACAGATTTTTATTTAGATTTTCACAGTCTGTCCAAAGTGACGCTGATGGTGTAAGAATTTAATCGGATGTTACATTTTTTTTTCTTCCTGATAACCGATCCAGTGATTTTGACCAGTATTGGAACGATAAAGATACATTATTGTATCAGTTCATCCCTAACGTTTTGAAGGTTCATTTGGTTCTTTTGTTACCACTGACAAAGGCTTATTTAAAAACCTGCATGCATTGTCAATCAAAACATTACCATCAAAAAAAACCCAAAAACATTTAAACCCAGAATTTAATGTTTTTTTTTTCATTTGTGAAACTGGATGTTAGTTGGCTTTACTTGTAAATGTAGTAATCAATATAAGAATCTCCCCACTACTTCCTGGCTATCTAATGTAGCCATTAACAAACTGTATGTGCATCTTGTTATTGCTCAGATTATAGCGACACACACTGTGTCTGTATATATGTGTATGTTTTTTTTAGATCCTATCGCTGAATGTGACGTGGACCAATGGAACAAAGACTTCATGCAGCGCAGCGAGGAGCTCTACGATGCTATGATGAACTGTCATTGGGAAAGTCCGGACTCTCTTGATTCTATCGTCCCCTCTCTTCCTTCATAACTCCCTTCTTTTCTCCTTACATCCTTCCTCCTTAAATACTTCTATTTTTTTTATTATTATTGTCTACTCCTCATAATGATTTTCTTAAGCTACTTTGACTCCTTGTAAAGGTCTGTTCAGTTCATAGAGTTTTACTCGTTCCTCTTCAAATACTTAAAGTGCACAAACACTCACTGGATTTTAATGTTTACCATGTTGGTAATGTACAGAAATTTGTTCAATCAATCACCATAGTTGTTGTGTTTAATGTGAATTTAAGGGAAGAATTTCAGTAGGTGTAGCAGTCAAATTGACGCTGTGTGTTATTTTTACCACCCAGTAATGCCACACATTGTTTTGAAATGTTCACACCAGCAGGAGCTTTGAAGAGGGAAATAAAACTATGCCTTTAATGTAATTTGCCATGTAACACAGAAGACAATTTTAATGTGAATATAAACTGTCAGTCTGTCTTGTCCTGTTCATCTTAATGAAGGAATTCTCCTGGCATTTTTTCATCATGGTCCTTTTTCTGAAACATCATTTAGGTCAACTTGTGGAAGTATGGTGATATGGTCATTTTGAGTTCACTTAATTATTTGTTTTCGGTTCTGTGTAATTGACAAACCTCACAATCCTGAGTACTGTGAAAGTAGGTCACGGCTTTGTGAGGTTGACAACTGATATGCTGTAGCAGATGTAGGGCATCATCTCCTGTTTTCAGCTCACTTATGTTATGTCCTATGTTTTTCTGAAGAATTAAAAAAAAAAAAAAAAATACTTTCGGTCATCTTTGTTGTCTTTTTTTTTTCCATCTATACCACCTATCCGTCCTACAGAATCTTCTAAAACCCCTTCAATTTTGCACATTTTTTTTAAGCTGGAATTTTAATTTGAGTTGGATAAAATATCTTGTTTTTGCACATCAGTGAACACAGCAGAACATGTTTTTAGAATTATATGTAAATGTATTAAAAGCTAAAATCTCTTCAGTGTGTTGCAGTAAGACCAATTAAAGGTAGCTGTATAGCTAGTTTTGCAGACTTACTAGCTTATCTCCTCTATTTGATAAACACATAGTCCATATACATGAAAACACCCTAAAGACTGTACAGCTATAAAGGAGTTTAAATGCTTTTATGACTTTCACACCATTGGATTCCATCTATACCACCTATCCGTCCTACAGAATCTTCTAAAACCCCTTCAATTTTGCACATTTTTTTTAAGCTGGAATTTTAATTTGAGTTGGATAAAATATCTTGTTTTTGCACATCAGTGAACACAGCAGAACATGTTTTTAGAATTATATGTAAATGTATTAAAAGCTAAAATCTCTTCAGTGTGTTGCAGTAAGACCAATTAAATGTAGCTGTATAGCTAGTTTTGCAGACTTACTAGCTTATCTCCTCTATTTGATAAACACATAGTCCATATACATGAAAACACCCTAAAGACTGTACAGCTATAAAGGAGTTTAAATGCTTTTATGACTTTCACACCATTGGATTATGAGGTCACAGTTCCTTTTACATTTGCTGAGGGTGACAGTAAATAACTGACGAAGTGCAATTAAAAGTGAGATGGCAGCCATCTTGGAACCCTATCTTGGGCTTGAGGGGTTTTTATGTGAGACTTCCAACTAGGTACTAGGAAATTCCGACTTCTTTCCGCAACTGGCTTAATTGAGAGTCTTTAAGAGGGTTTCTTTTCTTTCAATTTCAGTTAATTGTGGTGATTGTGGCTCAGTTGTTCACCTTCAGCGTCTGTAGTCCCAGTCTTGATGTTGAGCAGCCCTAGTCCAGGCCGTCCAGGACAGCACCAGCTGTGCCCCAAACGGTACCAACCCTGATACAGTCCCCTCCAGCTCAGGCAGCCTAGAGCGCCCCCTAAGAGCTGGGCAGGGAACTTTGGGAAGTAAGCTAAGAGACAGAGCAGCAGAAAGATCCAAAGTCCCAGCAAAAGAAAGCAAAAAAGAAAGAGGATTCTCAGAGGAGCATCTGAGATTCCTCCCAAGCTCAGGTATGGACCAAACACAGCTGTCTCCTCTGCCAACACCAGGCAGCACAGACAAAGGAGGAAGATGTCCTCTGAAACCTCATATCCTCTCCACAACATCCCAGCTCTGAGGCATTCAGACTTATTCTCTCCTTCTCGCAGCACTAGCAGAGGCTGGCTGATGGTAGCCTCCGGGCCACTGACCAAAGGTTCGTAGCAGCTTCCTGTTGCATTCTCCAGATAATCCAGGAGTTTGCAGAAGCTTAGCCACAAGCCCCCGGCCACTCCAAGCCTGGAGAGGTGACGGACAGAGAGAGCAAGGGAACGACGGATGGAGAAGGAGAGGAGGAAGATGAAAGAGCCGACAAAGATGCAGGTCCAGCCCCAGCCGGAGCGCAGGAACAGCCTGGAGAGACAAGAGAACATGTGAAAACAGTATTTTTCAGCTAAAGTGACAGATTAATTCCTAAGGATGAGCTTGTTCACCCAAAGGAAGATGTCACACTGGGTCTGCTCTCAAATTTATTAGACAGACACACAAGGAGACCTGTGAGGTCCAACATTGAATCAGACATACTCCAAAACTGCTGCTGGCCTACTGACAAACCAGTGTTGGCATTCACTTGACAACCAACAAATATTTTGCTGCTACAAATTTAGTGAATATCTCAATCTTACTCATCACTCAACAATTACAATTACAATTATGATGCTTTTGGCAGCAAGCTGTTGGCATGGGACCTCATTCTAATGTTTTTGACCATGGTGTCAGTACTTGTATTCATACTACTACATTTACATTTACCCCCACTAATTCTGCTCCAGATCTGTTCTAGCCTGTGATCCACACTATCCTGGCATTTTTGAGTCTGAAAACACAGCTGGTTCCATTTTCATTTGAAACTCTGGGAGTTTTAATCTGAAGGGAAACCTTTGAAAAGGATGATGCAGTTTGGTGGTACTTATTGGCCTGCACAACTTGACCATCAGCTGCGAAAGCTACTGTACTATTTTCAGTTCTGTCAGTAGAAAGAAATTAATCTTGTGATTGCTTGATTTACTGAAATCAAGCAATCACAAGAAGAGAAATTATCAACTTTCTTTTTTTTTTACACTGGCAAATATTTTAAAACAAAGGGATTTGAGACACAGCTATGAAAGTGAGGACATGATGCATGACCATGACATGATGCATGAGGAAATACAGTATGTGAAGTGGTTTGCATAAATCCGAGAAAACAATCTAAAACTGACAATTGTGCTAGGTCATCTGTAAAGATTGGAACAAGTGAGCAGAAAGTAAACAGGACATGGTCTCACCTGTAGAGAAAATGGCTCCTCTTGGCAAAGACACTGTGGCTAGAGACCCAAAAGCTCAGTGCAGGACCAAACATCACCACTGCAGAGAGCAGCAGGTGGAAGTGCTGTCGGAACATGGTGTTCCCCAGGAGACGGGCTGCCAAGTCCGTCAGGACCACCAACACTGTGTTGAAGAACATCTTGTCCCAGAAGTTAGCCTGTCAGCCTTTGAATGCAGCAGAGGATTATCCACCTCAGACTAAACAGCATGCACCGTTTCATGTGATAAGACTGTAATCCTGACTAGAATGCATGTACAGTAACTCACGAGTTACTGTAGATGACTGCAGCTGCAGAGTGGAGGAACTTTGTCATCCGGAAGAATCTTTGGAAATAATCAATCTATACAAACTGTTTTCCAAACACTGCTGATTGGATCCATTGGGTTGTTGGCTGTGCAGTAGAAAAAGTCCAGATCTTCTGGTGTGTTCGCTTCCGTGTGTCACATGAATGAAACGACAGGTGGCCTGTGACATTCCATGGACATGTGGACATGCACACTGTGAATGCTTAACTCCAGTAGACCTTTCTGCTGACTCAGTTCTCTATACACTCTACTGTATCTCCCTTATCTTCTTTTTGGTGTTGACATCCGTGATATTGCATTTCTACCTCCTTTTTTCTCCTTTGCACACCTTATATGTGTCCCGACTAAAATTATTAGCTTTTCTTTCTCTTACTGATGTTTTCCTTCCGTGAGTTTGCAGCTCTTCTTCAGGTTACACTGGTCTTTATCCACACTGCTTTTCTCCAGACTAAGCATTAGTCTTTTCTGACCTTGCCGTGCAGTCATTGTCTCAGACGTTCACTGCTGTGTGGAGTAAACGTCAAAAATGTCCCAAATCATCATAGCTTCACAAAAATCTGCACAGCAAATGTAGCTTTTTCACTTGCCATCACTTCTTTTCCCACCCTTACTCCCTCTCTCTCTGTCGCTCTCTCACATACATGCATACAGTACATGACAAAACTATTTATGTTCTCGCCCTGGCATATTCCTCCTGGACCTCCAACTTGTCACATTACTCCAGTGACATTGATTCATCAGTGTCATTCTTGGGGTTTCTTTTTAAATGCATATGAAGTGACAGTAGAGGCAGAGACTGAGACAAAGACTGAGCAGCAGGGACAGACCTGACATCACAGACAGTTTTGCACTGAAAGAGTCAATATTCATATAGGATTTGTAATCAGAAGCAGTGCCACACTGTGTGTGTGTGTGTGTGAATTGGTGCTCTTGTGTATTATTAGCAATGACCTTTGTGCTGTATCTGGGCTGAGACTCAGCTGCTGCTGCAGTCTGTCTCTGTCAATCACACACGGACACAATTTAGCAGAAGACTGCACTGACTTCTATGTTTCTGGACAACCTAAGCAGAACCCTTATCCGCAACACTAAATCCTAACCATTTAATGCCTAATCCTAACCTTAACCATAGCCTCACAAATTAAGTTCTGCCACATTATGGCCAGGTTTTGGTCTCTATAAGAGCAACTGGTCCTGACAAGGTCAGTGTTTATAACTGTAAAGGTCCTAAAGAGGTAAAATAATCATGTTTACACTGATAGGATCCTCATTATAACCCACTATAAGGACTATAAGGCCTACCTTTGCTGACAAACTAACTTGATCATTCTTTAGTGCAACAGCATCTCCAAGAGGAAGACTGCTGTCTTTACAGATACACCAGGGCCCTGCCCACCCACCACAGTCACATCTGAGCTTGGTTGCTGACACCTGCTGGCTTTACAGAAGAGTCGTCACTCTCTGACCCTCCAATCGGAAAACAAACCACTCTACCGCCAAACGACAGCCACCCCTAACAGGCTAGATCTTCAGTGTCTGTGGCTCTGTTTTGTTGCAGTATATAATAAGAACATGCACGTGTACACAAACAAATTCTGATCTTGGTATACATAGTTGCAAAGATACTTTTCGACATAATGCATTCCCTATCTCTTCACTCTAACAAAGAGGTCTAAAACTTATGTGTGGCAGTAAGATCGCAACAGGAGTTTGTTGTAAAGTGGAGCAATATGTCTATTTTTATATACAGTTTATGGACTGGCCTGCACAATGTCATCATATGTGGAAGGAAAACTCCAGATAATGTCTAGACCCAATTCTCTGGACATTATTGGGATTTCACGTCTAACAAACAGTTTTAGTAGAGATCAGCTCTGCGCTTAATGTGCGTCCTCACATAAGCTCACCTGGACGTAATCTGTAGATTTGAATTTGGGAGCTGGCATAATGTCAGCAACAACTTTATGTGTTTCTCTGCTCAAGAATGTTTGGACTTCAGAGCAGCTTTAGCCTGTTTGGAGCAGAGGAGAGAGAGTGTGTGGTGGGTTTTATCTGAGCTTTTCCTCTACAACAGGTGCCTGCTGTTTGGCACAACCATGACTGTAGTGGAAACTGAACAAGCTCCCTCATGTGGCTCAGAATTGTACAACAGACATAAAGTTTACATAGACAGGGCTGAAAAAAAAAAAATTCAATAAATTAATTTGGCGACCCATTTGGGAACTGATTTTTTTTCTTTCTTTTTTGGAACCACTAAACTTCAGGACCCAGTGTCTGGGTGGCAACCAGGCAGGATCTGTCAGCTGTAGGATTTTGCCTGTAATCCACCTTTAAACACTGGCTGACAACAGAAACAGCTGCTTGCCCAAACTGCTCTGTCCTGACCTGCTGCCGAAAACGTTTCAAAGCCGAGATCCAAAAAGGAAGGACATGGGGGACACGTTGGGTTGTGTTAAGCTAGTGGGATAAAATGAATTCACTTCTAATGTAAGATTATTATAAATAGTGTAATGGGGTCATACAATGTATATTATCTATCTATCTATCTATCTATCTATCTATCTATCTATCTATCTATCTATCTATCTATCTATCTATCTATCTATCTATCTATCTATCTACTATCTATCTATCTATCTATCTATCTATCTATCTATCTATCTATCTATGATAAGCTTTGTTATTTGTCTTGAAGAGAAAGCAAGATGAGGTGTGACAAAACTAGAAACAGACTGTTAACAAATTGTTAATAGATGTGTCAACGACACCAGAAAATGTTCTATTTGTGAGAACATTCCACATTGAAGCATGTGGTCAGTAAAAAAGAGACAGGATTTAGAAATATATCGCAGTGAATTTGTGGCTCAGATTTAGCTCAGGAGGACGAAACTGTCCTCCGTTATTTGATTTTCTGCCTTTGCCGCTCAAAGATAATGCTAAGAATATGACATAAGCAAAAAGCCACATTGATTCCGATAGAACAATTTGCATGGCCACATATTGAATATATTCAATTTGGTGACACAAATTCGATTTTTTAAAACTGAGATTGATTTGCATTTAATCTGATCTGAGTCACGTTAAATGCAAAAAACATTTGATAGCCTGTCAAAAAAAGTCCAAAACCAAGAGAGAGTGATGTGTCCAGGCAGTTGAAGGTGCACAGGAGGGGGGTCAGGGGCAGCAGGGCCTATGTTTTTCTTTCATTTTTACAAGCAGTGGAAGTGTCTACGGCTCTTGGGTCAAAACTGTTCTTCATTCTGTTTGTCCCAGTCTTCACTGACCTGACCTGCCAGCCTGAAGGCAGCTGTTCAAAAACACAGTGTTCAGGGTGGGATGGGTCTTCAAACTTGTCCTGCAGAAATTTTAAAGCCCTTCCAGGGAAGGGACCACTAATCCAACGATCTTACGGGCTGTGGTGACAACCTGCTGGAGCTCGTTCCTCTCTGCTGCTGTCCAGCTGGCAAACCACTCACAGATGGTGTATGGTGAATATGCTCAGCATGGTGCTGCAGTAGAAGGTCACAAGCAGGTTCTCTGTGAAATTCTATTTCCTGAGTTCCTCAGGAAGTTTCAAGAGTTTCTGCTGTGCCTTCTTTATTATCTGTGTGGTGTTCCTGCTCCATCATGTGCAACCCCAGAAATTGGAAGTCTAAGACCCTTCTTCTTCTTCTTCTTCTATGGGGTTTAGAGGTAGCTTGCATCCATAATGTTGCTTTACTGTCATCCTCCGGAATTAGTAAACTCCTACAAACCCAGTATTGTCCTATTCTTTCTTGTCTCCTCAGTCTCATCCTCTCTGAAAATTAAAAGTTGAGTTGGACTGAATGTCTTTTCCTCTATCAGACAACCGCTCCACCTCATCCTGATTGGCAGGAATGCCACTGATTCTATGGCTACATGGTCCGTATGTGCATTTGACCTGCAACATGAACATATATTCCAAAGGTTTTACTGATACCGTTTCTTGTCAAAATGCCCAGCAACACTGCTGCTTATCAACCTCGCTCTTCTCTCTGCTCTTCTGAGTGAGTCTCATACTCATTGTGGGAGAGTTGGCAAAACAGGAAAAGCCACAGTTAATGGGGTTCATTCCTCACACCTATAAGCTCAGTATGATGAGTGAATTATAAAACGATCTGCGTCTGTACATGGTTCTGTTAATTTCCACTTGAAGTAAGCCCTTATTTCTGGGGATGCTATCGGGCTGAAAGTGCCACTGATAGTGTAGCCAGTAAACAGACTCAAACAGTGTTTGCGTGGTTTGACTGAGCAGTGGGTTCAGACATGGTATCAAACAAAAGGTTTATTAATATCCACCGCGCTCAGAGTATTAATAAACTGCATACATGCCTAATACCAAAATGATGAGAGAACAATGGAGGGTGCAGCTTTGTGTGGATGGAGCACTGACTGTCCAAGAGTGAACTATTTACTTTTATGCCATATTTAAGCCCCTTTGACACTTAACATGAAAACTGTCTTATCACCTACTAATACCTGACTTTCATCTCCAGTTTGAAAAAGAACTATTGGCATTCATTACTTGTTCCAAGGTCTCGGGGCATTTCACAGCTCTAGCTCTGGTCAGCAAAGACGGAAACATGACATCTTGGTGGACATGCACTTTTTCAGCACAAAGATATAACAAGTGTCGCTATGATGCAACAAGAGACAAAATAGGCATGCCTCCTCTACCAAAAAAAGTAAAGATTTAAGTATATTTAAGAGTTTCTTAACATTTAATACACAAATTCCATTTGTTTAAGCCATGCAGTAACATCAAATAACCAGTGTAATTTTGTAACATTTTTGAAATGCCATCCTAGATGACTTCACATGTAAAACATCGTTCTAACTTCTCTGATACAGTGGTTTAAAACTGCTTTTATTTGTGAGACGTCTGATGTCAGATGGTTGTGATGATTATGATGCTCTGTTGCTCATTTTTGGAAGTCCATTCTTCTTTGTAGAGTTTCAGAGGGCAGCCATTTTGGATGCTCTATTGCTTGAGAATAAAGTGGAGCACGTGGTGCCTCGTATGCTTAGGCTGACCAGCTAACACAGGTTTGCATCCCTTTGCTTTGTGTCTTTTGCTGCAACTTTTTTTTTTAGCAACCAGTGGTGTTGCCCCCTGGTGGCTACTCAGTATATTTTTACTGCTGGGTTGTCCTCAGCCAGGAAACTACAGGAAGATCTTCTATTTCATCCAAAGATGGATGTTGCACTCTGTGGATGGGTACTGTTCTCCTGAGTTAATGTTCCAAGTGAGACAAGACCTTTCTTTTAGCATCGCCCCCTGGTGGCTTTTCAATATGTTCTCACTTCTGGAATGAGCAAACCACGAGATGAATGTAGCTGTGCATGGACCGTTATTGTCCCCCATTGGTCATATTTGAAGCAGCTGCTCCTGAGCAGCTGAACAGCAATCTGAGAAGAGGCAAATTGAAACTTTCGTCAGTCAATGTTCATTTCAGCTGTTTTAATTTCAGTGTCAGCTGTGTCTCATCAGCTCATAGAGCCACATGCAGGTCATGACAGAGCTGTCACCGAAGTATCAGTAGTGGTTGCCGAGATGCCGAACACGTGTAGCTTGACCAGCCTATAGTGTATACAACAGACCTAAAGCCCTGGAGGACACATGACTTATCGCTCAACTTAACCCTGCTGTCATTAAGAGAGAAGTGTTGCCCTTAGAGACTGTATACGACACCTTTCTGTCAACATGATCCCATCAGCAGTTTCACATCTGAGTGATGCATTATTGCATCTTTATAAATATAAGACATTTCAAATAACCCTAATAAAAATGCTGATAAATATAGACCTTCCCGTTTCTTACAAACAGAGCAGGACTACAGCAGGTCAAGGCCTTTAAATAGACCATCAAATCAGTTCAGTGGACGCAGCTGTTTATCACCTACATAGAGACAACATCCTGTCTGGGGTTCATGCTTTTCTCATTAGTAATTACTTCATATAATTTGACCATAATTTGACTTTGAGACCAGGATGGGCGAGACAGAGGGTGCAACCAGAGCTGGAATGCAACACCTGTTCATCAGAGAGAGGAAGGGCCAGGTCATACTTTCTGCATCCACATGTCCTCAGAGGTCCACTAGTTCAGACTATGAGAGGATGAGAGGAAAGCTCATGTACACAACACAATCTTGTTATTGATCAAAGGTTGAAAAGAGGGACACTCTTTGTGATGATCAAAAGGTCAGTCCTTGTGTGATGTTGCTTTCATTTCAATCACTATCACACATTTTTGACAATAAAATAAAATAAAATAAAATAAAATAAAATAAAATAAAATGTGTTATATTAGAGGAGAGTTAAAGCTGCTGTCAGCAATACCACCCTTTCACTAACTTCCTGTCTGTTGCTGCTGTCAGTATTGACATCCCTTCTCTTTACATTATTGGGGCTTTTCCATTATACAGTTCCAGCACTACTCGGCTCGACTCAGCTCTACTCGTTGTTTTTTTTGCTTTTCCATTAGGGATAGTACCTTTTTGTAGCTTTTTTTAGTACCTAGGTTCCAAGCGAGCTAAGCCGATACAAAACTGTGACATCAACAGACTATGGTCACTGATTGGTCACACTGCAAGAGCCATTAGTGCGACGTCTGACACCGGAATCCAACCTACCATTTTCTTAAAACCAACATTTCCGTCGACGCGGTGCAGATGTTCCTGTGTTTGGTGGATGACGAGAGGATTCAGAGTGCTTGTGCCACACATAACATCACGGCAGTTTCTCACGGCCATGCCATGAGGACCCTGCTCACATTGAGGAGATACTATGAAGTAATGAAGTGCCTGATACCCAAACCGAGTAGAGTCGAGCCGAGTTGCGCTAGAACTATGTAACTGTAAAAGTGCCATAACTCACAGTATAGTGGCGAATGTGTTTATTTGACACATTTATTCAGCAAAGAGTTTCATGATGTACCTTTTTCTGGGATCCATATTTATACGACCGTACACTTTGAGCATTAAGAAAATAAGTAAGTATAGTGAGGTCTTCTGTAGTGAGTATACTGTGAAAAACTTTGCTACCAGTGGGAGTAATGTTAGCATCAGGCTAACATCTTGTAGTTGCAGCAGCTTCTTTTGTCTGCTGATTTATTGTTCTTTAACGTGGCTGCAGATTTGCAAACAGGTGTTTGACTGCCTCTTTTTTCATCTCACTTTGATTCTGTGCTTATGACTGTGATGCATTAGCATGCTGTGCTAGTAAAGTGCTAGAGTCGAGCAAGTCAAGCCCCGCCCACTCTATTTTCATCAAATAAAAAAAAACGCTCAAAGAGACGTGAGTTGCCAGATCACCAACACAATTACCAACAAAAACAGAGCGCACATGATGAATTTGATCACATTTAACTAGCTGTCTAATGAAAAATACCAATTTATTTGCAATAAACAATTACCTGTTTATTTGCAAAAAAAACAAACAAACAAAAAAGTTCTGTCAAAAAACAGTGTTGAGCATTTGTAAGTGGAATACCTGGCCTTTTTGTAGAAGGTATATGGCGAATACCTGCTGATCCCGCATATTTTAAGAACTGTGTGGAATTGTGATTGGTTCAGAATCCGGAATACTTTATTGATCCCTACAAGGAGAAAATTAAAAAAAATTGTGCAAAACTTTAACTGACTAAATAGGACAATAAGGTCTGCTGGAACAACATAAAATGCAGTAGTGAAACAATATGAAGAGAGAAATGAAGGCCATTAAATGGGCTTTGTGGATGAGAAGATGAAGGGCAGCAAATAACATTTGGAGGAGAGAGCATTGAAATGACACAGGAATCAGTGCCAGGAGCTGGATGTGCGATACCTCATGGTCTAAAAGATGAAAGGTCTTCTGCACTCAGCTATGTTGGTGCATTGTTCCACGCACAATTGACTCATGTTTGATCTTATTACATTGTGTGAAGGGAATGCATATTTAATTTATTGATAATTGATTGGATTTTGGGCAAAGTTTTTAATCTCTAACCTGTTGCTTTAGGACTAAAATACTTTTCTCACCCTGACAACAGTGGTCACTTTAGCACCCATACCTCATATAATGACAATTAGTGAGCAGAAATTTACAATTAACTAAAGTAAACTTCCTAAGAAATTATATAAACAGAAAATTTTACTGAAAATAAAATAGCTTTATTGCTGTGCCACGCCTCCCTTTGTTCCTCCTCATGGGCAATAAATGGAAGCTGGTTTCTGTCCATGGCCGGTCCTCACTTGGTAAAAGAATTTAGCACATGAGTTGGCAGAAAAAAAAGTTTAGTAGAATTAGAGATAGAGGAGCTCATGCTTGGGTGAATCATGGGCGAGTTATGTGGTGGAAATTTCCTGGCAGTGCTCCCGAAAAATCACATTATTTTGACATGAGGGGACAGAGAGGGCAGCCAGACATCATGAGAGCCACAAAGAGCCCTGTCATTAGAGATGAAAGTGATGGCGATTACCACAGCATGTGTGTGTGGTGGTACTGGTGGTGGTGGTATGTGTGGATGTTGTGTACCTGTGGGCGTATGTGTGTATGTGTGTGTATTAGTGATCGGGTCAGGGTGGTGTCCTTGGCCTTGTAAGGCAGGGTTATCAGGGGTTATATATTTGATCCCTGCCTTCCCTGCAGGTCTAGTAGCTGCTTCCTCTTCACCTGGTCTCTGTAAGTCTGCATTGATAATTGTTTTCTTGTATTCGCAGATGCTGTTTTCTTACATTAAAACTTGCCTAAACTCAAAATGAACAATTTTAAGATAGGGGGCGGTATGAATATATGATACATGCTAACATTTTTCATTACCAGTTTAGTGTCAGGATTAGACAAATTTAGTTTTTTAATGCCAACCTCAGAATGTCGTCTTTTACTTATTGTATTTCTCTGTGTCCCTCTGCTCCAACATCACAGGTTTATCATCTGAAGCCTGAGCTCACCTCGTGTCTGAGTTGAACCCACAGGTAAATTGTCTTATGTAACATGGCTGTAGCTCATCAGTACATATAAGACCCTGTTTCTCTTCAAAGATGGTTTCTATTGTTTAAATTCATAGGTACAGTTAAAAAAAAAAATTGAATTTCCTTTAAAAAGTAGTTGGACAGCATCATAATACAAATGTAATGGAGATGTACGAGAGGGTCAAACTTTTAACCATCTCTGCTGGTTGATTTACATGCAGTGCAGCCATGGGGGACGCAGAGATGGCTGTGTTTGGGGCAGCTGCCTCATACCTGCGGAAGTCGGACAGGGAGCGTATGGAGGCCTCCACGCGTCCCTTCGACATCAAGAAGGAATGTTTTGTCCCAGATCCTGTGGAAGAGTTTGTGAAGGCAAGCATTATCAGCCGAGATGGGGACAAGGTCACCGTGGAGACGCAGCATGGGAAGGTCAGTGGTTACATTTTGCCACTGAGGTTTCATGTTTTTGTCACTGCCAGACAGTACTTAATGTGTGATATTTTTTATCCTTCTTTCAATTAACATAATAACATCATGTAGTAAGCAGAGCTGACATTGAGCAAATCTAAAAATCTGGGGGATAGTCTGAAATGCAAGGCATGCTTTGTACATTTTTAAGGATGAAAACTGCCATAACTGAAATAATGCATTTACACTGAAAAGGTAACTAGAAAAAGAACCTGTGCTAAGCCAACTGATTTTCACACAAAATCAATATACTCCCTAACCTTGTAAGGTTATTAAATTATTCTTTTTAGAAAAGAATCATGAATCCATATCCGTGTCTGCATCACCACCAAAATGTTTTCCCTTGCGTCACAACCTCCATTACCGGAAAATATCATTAGAACCAGTTTATTACTGTCAGAGTTATGCAGGTCACAATCATGGTTGTAAACATAATCTTGACAGAGGTGATTAATGCAGGACAGATAAATAAAATGTCTGCCTTCACTCACCCAGTAGTGCAACAGTAATCAGTGCCAGATAAATAACACAGTAGCTCATGATAAAGAGAGTCAGAACAGCACAAGAAACACATTAGATCTGCCTTTGCTTATTAGTCTTTGTCTGGGAGCAGGTGTGAAACCTTGTGTAAATCTGTGTGTGATTTAAACTGTCTTCCTATAAGTGAGTGTGAATACATGTTAAATTGAGACCTTGAGTGCTGCTGCAGTTTAAGTGTCTAACGACGTTTCACTGAGCGGCTGAGTGATGAAGTGAGGCATCGCTGCCATCTCGCATTAGCAATGTGTGGCACGAGCTGTAACGCTACACTGGCAGTGCTGACAAAAACAAAGTCACCCGAGTGCTTGTTTTCTCGACCATAACAACAGCTTTTCTGTGTGAAAATGTTGTGGCCGTGTATAATCTGAAAACTGCTTTAACTCTCCTTAGACCGTGACGGTCAAAGACAGTCAGATTCTGCAACAGAACCCGCCAAAGTTTGACAAAATCGAGGACATGGCCATGCTGACCTTCCTCCACGAACCAGCTGTGCTGTTTAACCTCAAAGAACGTTATGCAGCATGGATGATCTATGTGAGTGCAACAGGAAACTCTACTGAGTGACATATTTTTAAAGCAGTGATTCCCAAACACTGTGTTGGGACCCACATATGAGTTGCAGGCATTTTTTTTATTCATGATATATTTTCTTACTGAGATTTTTGTGTATTATGTTTTTAAAATGACATCTCTTGAAAATGATTTGTTCAGTTCAAAATAATATTAGGTGTTACAGATATTGCTGTAAATTAGTTAGTATATTATGGAGAAAATTTGCACCATTTATATGCGCTTTGGGTCACAATGGTTTTTTTTTTTAAAAAAAAGTGGGTCCCCGTAGATTAAGTTTTAGAGACAGGGCTTTAAAGCATGGTTAAATACATTTTCTTTGTTGAAATAAGCCTTGTGCTTAAATCAAAAATTTAAATGTGATTAAATGGTTATCAATGACAAAAAGAGAATGCATATATACATTTCAAAGAACTGGTGCCATAATAGGTAAAATGTCAAAATTACTGTTTTTCCATAGACCTACTCTGGCCTGTTCTGTGTGACTGTCAACCCTTACAAGTGGCTGCCAGTCTACAACCAAGAGGTGGTCGTTGCCTACAGAGGAAAGAAGAGGAGTGAAGCTCCTCCTCACATCTTCTCCATCTCTGACAATGCCTACCAGTACATGCTGGCAGGTACAGACTGATACGACGTGTTCATTACATATAAACCTCCTGAATGTTGACACTGACAAACTGTTCTCTGCAATTTTGCTTTTGTAGACCGTGAAAACCAGTCCATTCTGATCACGTATGTAATATACTTAAAAAAAAAGATATGTGCCCAGAAGTAACATTCAACATTTTATCACTGTACTGATCATAAACGTTGCAATTACAGTGGAGAATCTGGTGCAGGAAAGACTGTCAACACAAAGCGAGTCATCCAGTATTTTGCAAGCATTGCAGCTGGAGGCATTAAAAAGGATCCCAATGCCAAAGACAAGGTAAATGCTAAGCATGGGCGTCAGAGGGGTTCTGGGACAACAAAAGTCAAACTCTTATATCCTCCTTTAACTTAAATGGACACGACTCACAGGAAGTTAAATGAGGAACAGAATTGCTTTTATATCAATACAATTAAATTTGCCACTCTAAGATGCAAACAAATCTGTACTTGCAGATAAATTTACTGTCGGTATTAAGTAGCAACTGCTAAAGGCAGCGGTTGAGAAACACTTATCCTTCATTCAAAATAGCAGTTTCCACATCAATTGTAGGATAAGATGTTTTTCAAACGTTCCCCAAGATATCTCTTGATGCCACCAGAGGTTGCTAAAGTCTCTCTGTGTAGCTGTAGAAATAACACACTGAACGTACTCGATGTTCCTCTATGTCAGGGAACCCTGGAAGATCAAATCATCCAGGCCAACCCAGCTCTGGAGGCCTTTGGTAACGCCAAGACCATCAGGAATGACAACTCCTCTAGATTTGTGAGTGCCACGATTCATTGTCATGAAAACACATAAGTATCATTAGCAGATGCCATGGTATTTTTATACATGCACACTTTATCCTTTCAGGGTAAATTCATCCGAATTCATTTCGACGCCAGGGGAAAGTTAGCCTCTGCTGATATCGAAACCTGTAAGAACAACTCAATATTATCACAAAGTTACACTAATGAAATAAAAGCTTTTCATATTTGTAATATATTTTGTATTTTCTCTTTTGTCTTTGTCAATTATCAGACCTTCTGGAGAAATCTCGTGTTATCTTCCAGCTCAAGGCTGAGAGAGACTACCACATTTTCTACCAGATCCTGTCCAACAAGAAGCCGGAAATTCTGGGTGAGTTCAGGACCATTTTGACAGAAATAGTAAAAATAAGACACAAGATTACCACTGGCTTTGCACTGTAGCCGTGTGTCCATCTGTCTGACTTTTGCTCGCCCTCTCACTTTGTCACCCAGAGATGCTGTTGATCACAAATAATCCCTACGACTATGCCTTCATCTCTCAGGGGGAAACACAAGTGGCCTCCATTGATGATGCAGAGGAACTGATGGCAACAGATGTCAGTCTCTTTGATTTTCTTTTTTTTAATTTCCCATTCAACCACAATATACTTACAATGGTGAAAGTCTGCTTAGATGTAAGGTTTACAATTATACCTAGTTTTTTAATATGCAGTCATTTTGCAACACTATGTTTCTACAGCAGCCAGGGCTGATGTATGTGGAGAAGAGACTTCCTAATGCATAAAACAAAAAAATTAGGAGGAAATGGCTTAATTGGTGGCACTTTACAGTCTCACCATTAGAGGTCACTAATTCTTACACACTGGACCTTTCAGGAAGTCCAACATTAACTGAAGTTGTCATGTGTTCTTCTGCAGAGTGCCTTCGATGTATTGGGCTTTACTCAAGAGGAGAAGAACTCTGTGTACAAGCTGACAGGTGCCATCATGCATTATGGCAACATGAAGTTCAAACAGAGGCCGCGAGAGGAGCAGGCCGAGGCTGACGGCACGGAAGGTAAGAAAGGGGCCTTTCGTCTGTCATGATGACATGGGAACCAACTCAGAGTTTCCCTGCATTCCCCGTCTTTCTTTAGATGCTGACAAATCAGCTTATCTGATGGGCCTGAACTCTGCTGACCTCATCAAAGGTCTCTGTCATCCAAGAGTCAAAGTAGGAAATGAGTGGGTCACTAAAGGACAGAATATCGCCCAGGTGAGAAACAATGGAATTCATTCCCAAAACCTTACCATCCATGAGGGACATACTCTCTACATCAGTTAAACTGCAAAATTGCAAAATACTGAAAAGTGTATTGTTAAGTATATTTGGGTTTTTATATATTCCCTGTACTAAAGGTGAACTATGCTGTTGGAGCTCTTTCCAAAGCTGTTTATGAAAGGATGTTCATGTGGATGGTCATGAGGATTAACCAATCACTGGAGACCAGACAGCCTCGCCAGTACTTCATTGGTGTACTGGACATTGCTGGGTTTGAAATCTTTGAAGTGAGCTCAAAAAGATCTGTGTGAGGTCGTGGCTGATTAAAGGACAAATGATCAAACCTCATGCTGTGGATTATTTCATTACAGTTCAACACCTTTGAGCAGCTGTGCATCAACTTCACCAATGAAAAACTGCAACAGTTTTTCAATCACCACATGTTTGTGCTGGAGCAGGAAGAGTACAAGAAAGAGGGCATCGAATGGACTTTTATAGATTTTGGCATGGATTTGCAGGCCTGTATTGACCTCATTGAGAAGGTGAGAGACAACGACATGAAAAACACACAAATCAAATCATGTGCTCTCCAAAGTAATTTATACTTTGTCTCCTCAGCCCATGGGTATCATGTCCATCCTTGAAGAGGAGTGCATGTTCCCCAAAGCCTCTGATGCCACCTTTAAAGCTAAGCTCTATGACAACCATCTGGGGAAATCTGCCAACTTCCAAAAGCCCAGAATTGTCAAAGGGAAACCAGAGGCCCATTTTGCCCTCATGCACTACGCTGGAACTGTTGACTATAATATCAACAACTGGCTGGTGAAGAACAAAGACCCTCTGAATGAGACCGTTGTTGCCCTGTACCAGAAGTCAACTTTAAAGCTGTTGGCTACACTCTTTGCAAATTATGCTGGAGCTGATTCAGGTATGGTGTGAATTACGTCTTTGGAGAAAAATCTTTTTCTGTATGGCTGTTAAATTACATTTTATTTTTTCCTGAACAGTAATGCCTGAAGCTATTGAAGGTAAAAAAGAAAAGAAAAAGAAGGGATCATCCTTTCAGACGGTGTCTGCTCTTCATAGGGTATTGTATATGACTGTTTTCACTCTTTGGTAAGGTATTTTGTATATACAAGTGCACCAGTGCATTTTAATATATGTGTTACATTATTAAAGGAAAACCTGAACAAGCTGATGACCAACTTGAGGTCTACTCACCCTCACTTTGTGCGCTGCATCATCCCCAACGAGACCAAGACTCCTGGGGCCATGGAGAATCCCCTGGTGATGCACCAGCTGCGCTGTAACGGTGTGCTGGAGGGCATCAGGATCTGCAGGAAAGGTTTCCCCAACAGGATCCTCTACGGAGATTTCAAACAGAGGTGTTACATATACTGCATGGCTCCACAGATACGGAAAGATTATGAAATGATGCTCCAGGATGTTTTATCTTTTTGATTCTCCAGATATCGCATCCTGAATCCTGCTGCCATCCCTGAGGGTCAGTTCATTGACAGCAGGAAGGGAGCAGAGAAACTCCTTGGGTCTCTTGATATAGATCATAATCAGTACAAGTTTGGACATACCAAGGTACTGTCTGGAGTTTTGTTTTGGGAAAGAGTGATGAAAAGTGACACGCGATTCCTGTAGATTATGAAACATAACACATTGCTGTCTTTAGGTGTTCTTTAAGGCTGGACTGCTGGGTCTTCTTGAGGAAATGAGGGACGAACGTCTCTCTAAAATCATCACTGCTATTCAAGCCAGGTCTCGTGGTCTTTTGTCTCGTATTGAGTATCAGAAGATGGTGGAACGCAGGTAACAGACTGACACTGGTCATTGAATATACATTAGTCATTTATAAATCATACTCAAGCCTTCTATTTTACTGAAAACAGAGATGCTTTACTGGTGATCCAGTGGAATGTCCGTTCCTTCATGGGGGTCAAGAATTGGCCCTGGATGAAGCTGTTCTTCAAGATTAAACCTCTGCTGAGATCTGCAGAGGCAGAAAAGGAGATGGCCAACATGAAGGAAGAGTTTGCCAAACTGAAAGAGGCTTATGCAAAATCCGAGGCCCGTAGGAAGGAACTGGAAGAAAAAATGGTTTCCCTTCTCCAAGAGAAGAATGACCTGCAGCTCCAAGTTCAGGCTGTAGGTTTACAGTCTGTCACTGTCAATAATACAAAATATATCAACATTTAACAAAGACTGTTGTGGTGTAAAGCTGTGTCTTTTTCGCAACAGGAGCAAGACAATCTTTGTGACGCTGAAGAAAGATGTGAGGGGCTGATCAAGAACAAGATTCAGCTGGAGGCAAAAATGAAGGAGGTGACTGAAAGGCTGGAGGATGAGGAGGAGATGAACGCTGAACTGACTGCTAAGAAGAGGAAGCTGGAGGATGAGTGCTCTGAGTTAAAGAAAGACATTGATGACTTAGAGTTAACTCTGGCTAAAGTGGAAAAAGAGAAGCATGCCACTGAGAACAAGGTACTACAAACAATAAACACAGTAAAAGTATTGTGTCCAAATATAATCAGCTTTGAGCTCTTTCACAAAAAAATGTCTTTGGACCACAGGTAAAGAACCTGACTGAGGAGATGGCAGCTCTGGATGAAATCATTGCCAAGCTAACCAAGGAAAAGAAAGCCTTACAGGAGGCTCATCAGCAAACACTGGATGATCTGCAGAGTGAAGAAGACAAAGTCAACACTCTGACCAAGGCCAAAGTCAAGCTGGAGCAACAAGTGGATGATGTATGAACCCATGGCATATCTCATCATAGAGTATGTATTAATGGTTAAACAACTCATAAATGTTGTAATGATATCACTTAAAGCTCGAAGGGTCACTTGAGCAAGAGAAGAAGATTCGAATGGACCTTGAAAGGGCCAAAAGAAAGCTGGAGGGAGACTTGAAGCTGACCCAGGAGACTATAATGGATCTAGAAAATGACAAGCAGCAGTTGGAAGAGCGACTGAAAAAGTAAGATTAATTTTTTATTTTAATTATTGACTTTTTTTTGGTCACTTTTATGGTTATTTGGTATCACTCAATATAATAAACTAACAATTATTGAAATTCTGCAGGAAAGACTTTGAAATCAGTCAGCTGAATGGCAAACTTGAAGATGAGCAGGCCATAATCGCTCAACTCCAGAAAAAGTTGAAGGAACTGCAGGTAAGGTGAAATGATTCAATGAAGTGAGAACTATCTTTCCAAATATTGCTACAATTAAAAATGTTGTGATGTTAGGCCCGCGTTGAAGAGCTGGAGGAAGAGCTCGAGGCAGAGCGAGCTGCTCGAGCCAAGGTGGAGAAGCAGAGAGCAGACTTGGCCAGAGAGCTGGAGGAGATCAGTGAGAGGCTGGAGGAGGCTGGTGGAGCAACTACTGCCCAGATTGAGATGAACAAGAAGAGGGAGGCCGAGTTCCAGAAACTGCGCAGAGACCTTGAAGAGGCTACTCTGCAGCATGAAGCCACTGCTGCCACACTCAGGAAGAAACAAGCTGACAGTGTCGCTGACCTGGGAGAGCAGATCGACAACCTGCAGAGAGTCAAGCAGAAACTGGAGAAGGAAAAGAGTGAGCTCAGACTGGAGCTGGATGATGTGGTCTCCAATATGGAACATATTGTGAAGGCTAAGGTACGGGTGAAAGTCCTGAAAGCATATTTCTACACTGGTGCAACTCATAGACACATTTATGTAGATGTAGATGCCACATTGACTGTTGAGAAGGCCTCGTTTGAGAGCAAGAGTGAATCCTTACTCTTGGGAATTGCTGCAATTTTAAGACAAGGTCCTGGAGAATTAGTGGCCTAACGCATGTTTACATTTTCTACCATGATATGTTAGTATATCCAAAAAGAAACAAAAAAATCTACCATGGAGTGTGAGGTGAAAATATATAATTATCTATTGAAATCGAATAAATGTTAACATTAATGTATTTGTTTTTCCATGCCTATTTTTAATGGACTTGCCTTTACTAAGATGGCAGACATGTTTACATATTGCTGCAGCAGGCAAACACACTCAGTGCAGTGTCTCAAGTCCAACTCAAGTGCCAAAACACTGCCAGCATGTGAGGCAATATTAACAAAATGTGTAATCTGTTGCTTTGATTAAGACAGATATAGTATTGTTAAGTAATATGGGTTAAATTTTGCAACACCTTTTAAATCTTTATGGTAGAGTTGGAAATGCATAATATGAAATTTGCCACCTGCTTTACATCTTGTCTAGCTGTGTCTGAATAGTGGTAAATAGTATCAGTGAACTACATTATATTTATTTTGAAGACTATCTTGGAGAAGACCTGCAGAACTCTGGAGGATCAAATGAATGAATACAGAAACAAATGTGATGAATATCAGAGGTCCCTTAATGACATCACCACCCAAAAAGCCAAGCTTCAAGCTGAGAATGGTGAGTATTATTCTCCTAAAAAATAAACATCTGACTTGTAGAATAATGTGAGAGTGAAACATTTACTCTTCTAGATGAGCTGTCGAGACAGATGGAGGAAAAGGAATCTCTTGTCTCTCAGCTCACAAGAGGAAAGAATTCCTACAATCAACAAGTTGAAGATCTAAAAAGACAGCTGGAGGAGGAAATTAAGGTACAGAGTGTGAAGGAAAATGTGTGAAAATAGTTGTTTATCTTGGAGAAAAACTGACATTATCCAAATCTACTGTAAATTAATCCAGGCCAAGAATGCATTAGCCCATGCAGTGCAGTCTGCTCGCCACGACTGTGACCTGCTCAGAGAGCAGTATGAGGAGGAGCAGGAGGCCAAGTCCGAACTGCAGCGTAGCATGTCCAAGGCCAACTCTGAGGTGGCTCAGTGGAGAACTAAGTACGAAACTGACGCCATCCAGAGAACCGAGGAGCTGGAGGAGGCCAAGTGAGTAAAATACATTGTTCACTTTACTACTTTGGTAAAGTTAAAGAGCATATAATGTTGACTGGATTCTGTTGTACTCCAGAAAAAAGCTGGCTCAGCGTCTGCAGGATGCTGAGGAAGCTGTCGAAGCAGTGAATGCTAAATGTTCCTCTCTGGAGAAGACCAAACACAGACTACAGAATGAGATTGAAGATCTCATGGTGGATGTGGAGAGGTCTAATGCCGCTGCCGCTGCTCTGGACAAGAAGCAAAGGAACTTTGACAAAGTATGTTTTTTTTTTTTTATCATAAAAATATACTCAACACAAATGATTCAAATCTGTATTTTGAGATTGTCAGAAAGTGACAATTAAATGGGATTTGACAGTGGTACAAATCAAATGTAAACTAATGAATAATTAAAACTCATTGATGAGGTTGATATATATCTTCAATGCCTAGATCCTGTCTGAGTGGAAGCAGAAGTATGAGGAGTCTCAGTGTGAACTGGAAAGCTCTCAAAAGGAAGCCAGGTCTTTGAGCACTGAGCTCTTCAAACTGAAGAACTCCTATGAAGAAGCTCTTGAACATCTGGAGACCATGAAGAGAGAAAACAAGAACCTGCAGGGTAAAGTATCTGTCAGCCTTTGCAAGTAATCTATACTATTTTCAGGTTCCCAAGAAAAAGGCACTGAAATGAAACTCTTCTCATTAACAGAGGAAATTTCTGACATCACTGAGCAACTTGGTGAGGGAGGAAAAACCATTCATGAGCTGGAGAAGGTTCGGAAGCAGCTGGATCAGGAAAAGAGTGAGATTCAATCTGCCCTTGAGGAAGCAGAGGTAAGACCGAAACCTAAAATCCACAGTTAGTTACTGACATGTTCACACCCACCTACCACTTTATGAGGTACATATGCTCAATCTGATCAGCCAGTCACATGATCAAGATGACCAGCTGAAGAAACTATGCTTATCTATTCCCAGTACAGTGCTTTGTGAATGTACAGTACAAGCAGAGATTTAAATTTGACTGTAACATGACAGTTTGAAATATGCTGTATTTCTATTTTAGTGTTCTCTTGAGCATGAGGAGGGAAAGATTCTGAGAGCCCAGCTTGAATTCAACCAGATCAAGGCAGACATGGAGCGCAAAATAGCCGAGAAAGACGAGGAGATGGAACAGAGCAAGAGGAACCTGCAGAGGACCATCGACACCCTGCAGAGCTCTCTCGAGGCCGAGTGTCGCAGCAGGAACGAGGCCCTGCGTATAAAGAAGAAGATGGAGGGAGACCTTAATGAGATGGAGATCCAGCTCAGCCAGGCCAACAGGCAGGCGGCTGAGGCCCAGAAACAGCTTAAATCTGTTCATGCACATTTGAAGGTAACACACAGGAGGAGATTAAGTTTCATTTTTGCTGCCATGTTTCTTTCTTTCTTTCTTTCTTTCTTTATAATCATGTATGTTGAAAACCTTACAGGATGCTCAGCTCCAGCTTGATGACTCTCTGCGAGCCAATGAAGACATGAAGGAAAACATGGCCATTGTTGAGAGACGTAACACCCTGCTCCAGGCTGAACTAGAAGAATTAAGGGGTGCTCTGGAGCAAACTGAGAGAAGTCGCAAACTTGCCGAGCAAGAGCTGCTGGATGTTAGTGAGAGGGTGCAGCTACTGCACTCACAGGTAAAACGCAGTGGCCATGTGTATATTTTCCTGCATGTTTGTGTCAAAATCTACAGTATTTTCCTCTGGAATGCCTATATTCTTATGCAACACTAGAATACCAGCCTGATAAATCAGAAGAAGAAGCTGGAGGCTGATACGTCCCAGCTTCAGACAGAAGTAGAAGATGCAGTGCAGGAGTGCAGAAACGCTGAAGAGAAGGCCAAGAAGGCCATCACTGATGCTGCCATGATGGCAGAGGAGCTGAAGAAAGAGCAGGACACCAGCGCTCACCTGGAGCGTATGAAGAAGAACATGGAGCAAACCATCAAAGACCTGCAGCACCGTCTGGATGAAGCTGAACAGATCGCCCTAAAGGGAGGCAAGAAGCAGGTGCAGAAGCTGGAGGCCAGGGTGAGTATTTGTGTTTCATTTGTTATTTTTTGATTTGCTGTAATGTTGCAGAAGTTACAAAGAAAGTTACCTGAAAATTCTTGTGTGCGATCAGGTGAAGGAGCTGGAAAATGAACTGGAAATGGAGCAGAAAAAAAGCAGTGATGCTGTAAAGGGTATTCGTAAATATGAACGCCGCATAAAGGAACTTTCCTATCAGGTCTGTAGCATCTACAACATAGTGGGCTGTTAAAGTCTGAGAGCACTTTATTGTGCACTTCAGAGGGGTGCCTAAATAAAATAAAAATAAAGTTTCTTTTTCCATAGAATGAGGAGGACCGCAAGAATATCGCCCGACTCCAAGATCTGGTTGACAAGCTGCAGCTGAAAGTTAAAGCATACAAGAGATCTTCTGAGGAGGCTGTGAGTGTTTTCCTGTTGTGCCTTCTACCCATTGTTATTCCATTGAATTAATTTAACCAAATTTAATTTAACTGCAACAGGAGGAACAGGCTAATGTTCACCTTACCAAGTTCCGCAAGCTTCAGCATGAGCTGGATGAGGCTGAAGAGCGAGCTGACATCGCCGAGTCTCAGGTCAACAAGCTGCGCGCCAAGAGCCGTGATGTGGGCTCAAAGGTTTGAAGCATGCCTTCTGTGGCAGGTGCACAGCAACTGACCCTGGCACATGCTGCCCCCTGTTGGCTACATTTAACTTATGCTGCTCCTCATTTCAATTGTGTGGGGCCAATTGCAGTGCTCCAGTCTATACCTGTTGTTGTTTTGTATGTATTGCTTTCTGGCACTAAAGCAATACTAATCTAGTGACCTAACAGCTGTTTCTCTTCTTTCTTCCCAATTGTCATGGCTGCAACAGAAAGGTTTTGATGAAGAGTGAAGCTCTGGAGCCTTCAAAGATGCTTTGTCCTGCTGTGTACTGTAGATCCCCTCAACTACCAATATTTACCACTTGTAGTGCTTAATAAAAATGGCATCAATGTGCTGCACAACACTGTATTCTTGATTTTTTGACAATGTCAGTTCCTTGAACCATGTGCGGTAAATATTTAATTTAAATTATGTGGGACAATATCATTAAAGGAACCAATTGCTGCTACCATAACTTAATGTCAATTTAACAATCGGTGTCATGTGCTATGAAAGTGATTTCATTGTACAGAGTAAAATACAAAGTAAGTCACATGTCGGAGGTAAGATTTGGAAGCAGGGGGAGCAGAGTTAGGCCTAGATGTACTAGAGAAATATAGAGGATCCCTGATATGTGGAGTCACAGGACTTGAAAGCTGTAAAGTTGAGGTGACGTGGTGAGTCAAACAGTAAGATAAAACAAATCTCTTGTGCTTAAAATAGAGTTACAGATAGCCCAAGAGCCAGGGCCTCAAGGTCAACAACAAACCACTGCTCATACTCAGACCCATCATAATCCCACGTATAATCACTTCCAGTTGGTCAGTCAATCCCTATCCAAGTCTGATGGCTCCTCCTGAACCTTCTAGAAAATGAGTGATCAAATATATGTATAAATCAAGCAACTTTAGGGTTAATGCCAATTATTATTTTATGTTGCCTTCCTGTACAAGCAGTGGTTCAGACACATGGAGCTAACTGATCTTGACTCACTGCTGCTGCTTCAGACTGTGTATGGATAAGTATTTAAGGAAGGCAGATGGAGGAGAGGAGACCCGACAATCCTGTTGTGTTAAGGTCAGGGAGTCTTATCTCTGATTACATGTCATGTCGTTTACCCTCTAAGTGGACAAGCAGGTATCTGTGTGCTAATTAAAGTACATTCACACCTGTATTAAGGGAGTGTGCCACATAGAGAACAGCATGTGCTGAGGATTATCAGCTTCATTAACAGCACATCTGATCCCATGCTCGTCTCAATTAGACGAGTGACTCTCTGACTGTATAATTAGATCACCTTAAACATGCCGCGACATTTCTGGGGTCTTATTTCTGGAGTTAAAGGCAATCGTTTGTGACCCAGAAATGGTTTGAGCAGTAAAATGCAATGGTGATTTGGTTGGTTGCTAATTTGTAAAAGGTTTTACACTGTCCTAATTAAAATCTCATAAGTGGAACTCCCCCTGCTGGATAAATACACATGGAAGAAGTGAAATGAGTAAAGTACCATTAGCGACAGTGACAGAAGTACCTCAGCAATAGGGTTTCCATAAAAGTTCACAGGCATTTGTTGCTAGATCTAGTGGTGCTTGTACAACTGAACAAAACCCCTTTAACCCTTCTCTCAGTTTAATAGTATATGGACTTAATTTTGAATAAGTAGCATTATTTTAAGCCATTAGTTTTGCAGCACTGAGTATGTACAGTATGTATGTAATGTTTTACATACAGTACGTAGAGTTCTGTATTTATTTACAGAAAGTATATCAATAACATTGAACATGAAATGTATACAAATGTGTTTCAGTAAAAAGCAAACTATACAGGGAAATGACAAACAGCACAGTAAATAGTAGTAAACTAATTGGGTAAAAGAAACTATTTAGATAAAGGAAACTAATTTATAAACAATAGACACTTAAATTTAAGGGTCTATTGCGAGGACGCCCCCTTCCCTCAGTTTGTTTTGAATACATATGGAAACTATGTTTATTTGTTGTGACACAAGCAAGTCATTTAAATCACATTTCCTTGAAAGACTAGGTGTTTGACCTTTAAGGTCAACATTATTGTCGCTCTTTAATGGGGGCTCGGAAGCTGTCACTTCCATTTGGCACCGTGACACGAGCTGTCAGTAACAGTTATCAGAATGGAAATAATCTCAGCACTTGTCAGCAGCTGTTGACCCTCCTTTTATCTCTTAACCTTTGAAGAGGCTGTATTTACTGCTGCTGGCAAAAGGGTGTGCTATACATTATCGGGTCTCTCACAAACCCGAAGTCAAGGTACCGCGACATGCTGTGACACACGTTGACATGACCAATTGGAACAAAGTCTCCTGCACACTCCGAATTCAAAGTAGAGTACATATATTTTTTGCATTTCCATTAGGAATAGTACCAAAATAACTAGCCTCAGTCATTTCATTTTTGGCACCCTTCCCTTGGGGTACCAGAGTAAAATGGTACGGTACGGTCAGGGTGGAGCTAGACCAGCTCTACCCATGTCAGTCAGCTGATTGGGCGACAGAAAAGCGTCACTTCCTTGCGACCTGCCGCCTATTTTCATACCAAGTTTGTTGATGTCTTGTTGAGACAAACCAAGCGGCAAAAAAAGAGCTACTGCCTCTGTCCTCTATTGTTGTCTGTTGTGTCGTGTTTGATGCCCACACCCTGCCTACCAAGTAAAGGCACTGTTCTCAGTCAAAAAGGAAGCCTGGCCCAACCATACCGTACTGTACCAAACCAAACCGTCGTCCCATGATGGAGACACCCTTTGATAACCATGATATGAAGAGTGATAATACCAATAATGCCCTTCAGTGCTTACCTCTTGGAATGATCCTAAACCCTAGACTCCCCCACACTTTTGCCACCCCTGCACAGCACCTATAACTTTCTTTCTGAAAGGCCCTTTACACATAACAGTGGAATTTTAAATGGTATGAGACTGTAGCCATTGTGAGGCTGGCAGAATCCTGACAGACCCTGCGTCTGTCCTCCTCAATCAGTGTAGGCTTCTCAGCAGGAATTTCACACAGTTATCTTTGTCCTCAAAGACACAATGCTATGTCAACGCGACTCTAACTGAGAGGCCCATTGTGTGCTTGCTGCTGTCTGCTAATGGGAGAAGGCTTCAGCGCTGACCTTGGCATCACATCCCCTCCAGTGAATCTCAGGCATGTCACCTGTGGCAGACCTCTGTCTGTGTTGCCACGACGCACTTGTCGCCTGGTTAATCTCACAGGCTAATGTTCTTTATTTAGACCGCCCCACTTGGTATCTGATGGCTGATTATGTTACTGCTAAGTCCATTCTATGATAACAAAACAGTTTGTTGTCCATACCTCACTGCCGTGCCACTTAAGCCCTCTGGGTAATTCATAGATTTACATACCTTTCTAAAATATCTCCCCAGGCATTGTCTTGCCTTCCTTTGTGTTCAAATAACAGTGCCAGTAGTTTACATTCATGCGATACTAAGAAGTACTACAGACAATTTTTTGCATAATTTCAAAGATGTATAAATAATGCTGACTTATTATATGAAACTTTATATTGAAGGATAATGTAACTTAATTAACATAACTTGTTAATTATTTTGCACTACTGTGAAAACAAACTACATACATTTCTGCTTTGTTAATGTCCAAATCTTTTTAACCATTTAACCATTTGTTATTTGCACATCACTGTGCAAATAACAAAACTTTCCCCCCCCCCCACATTTTATTGAGTTCGTAAAAGTAAATGATCAGATCAGAGTCTGAACATTTCAGTACCTACATCCTACCTAATGCACACTGCAATATGTGTGCATTTGAATCCAGCCCTCAGTGGGTTGGTGATCTTGGGATCGGTTGGTAGATGTTACATTAGATTTTGCAATTTCCATCACTAAAAGTTCTGATGTGTGATTTAATCCCTTGATTTCTTTGAGCAATATACATTTAGTCAGTATTTGATCAGTATCACTCCTGCCAGTCCTGATTCCTCTGTTGCTTCTGTCCCTGCATTAGACGCAAACTTAAGGGATGATGGGAACAAGGTCCTCCCTTGTTCTATTTTAAGATTTAGTTGTGGTCCTCTGGGTGCTTGAGGATACCTATGATTAATTCACTGCACCGCATGGAACTCCAAATATGGCCTCGCCAGAAGACCAACCCCGTCACTGATAAGACTCTTACCCGCTGATTTCTATATTGCTGTCCACCACCTCATTAACCCCCTCCCTTCTCCTTAACCTAAGTCAGACACAAAAACATTCCTGTACCCTGAAACGCCCTCCATATTTGGGAGTGGGGCTTTGTTTAAAAAGACATCTCATGGTGAAACCCACAATGGGTCAGCATTCTATCTTAAGGTAAGGCTGGAGGACATTGGCTTACAATTCAACCTCTGCACTGTGATGCTAAACCAATAGTGTCAACAGATTCCATCTTTTTTCTTTCCTCAGGACCTTTAAACACCAGTCAGTCAGGATTCATAAGGTAAGACCATCAGAAAACTTGACATGAGTTTGATTTGAATACAGATATTTTTGTAAAATATGAGAAAAAAAATACAATATGAAGGATATAAAGTGTATATCTTTGACTGTAATTTCTCCTCACACAGACTAGGTGAAAAATGGGTGACGCTGCCATGAAAGAATTTGGGGCAGCAGCTCCATACCTTCGGAAGTCGGATAGGGAGCGTCTGGAGGCCCAGACTCGTCCCTTTGACATGAAGAAGGAATGCTTTGTTCCTGACACTGATGAGGAATATGTGAAGGCTTCCATCATCAGCCGCGAGGGTGACAAAGTCACTGCTCAGACTGAGAAAGGGAAGGTGAGTGAACTTGTCGGCACAGATGCTCCCTGATTAAGACACAGTAACAATGCAATGGATGACTGAAGTTCTTGTTTAGTTTAATCAAATGGTAGAGACACGTCCATGAGAGAATTAACGCTGATTGCCTCTGTTTTCAGACTGTGACAGTGAAGGAGTGCGATGTCCACCCTCAGAACCCGCCAAAGTTTGATAAAATTGAAGACATGGCCATGTTCACCTTCCTCCATGAGCCCGCTGTGCTGTTTAACCTCAAAGAGCGTTACGCAGCATGGATGATTTACGTGAGTTGAAAGATTCAAAGATTCAGCATAGGTTTTACTCTTCAACCTTAAAATTATCTCACTTATTTGTGTCAGATCCATATACAGTATATATACATACCATTATTAACCCTCACTCGTATTCTCGCAGACCTACTCTGGCCTGTTCTGTGTGACTGTCAACCCCTACAAGTGGCTGCCAGTCTACAACCAAGAGGTGGTCGTTGCCTACAGAGGAAAGAAGAGGAGTGAAGCTCCTCCTCACATCTTCTCCATCTCTGACAATGCCTACCAGTACATGCTCACTGGTAATGTACCTTCAGCTACCATGGGTGGCAAAAAAAAGTGTAAGAAACTGCTAAGGAATCCTAGATTTCTGAGGTTTTTCCTATATTCTGTTTTTCAGACAGGGAAAATCAGTCAATTCTTATCACGTAAGTTGTGTTTTCCTGCCTTTGTTAAACATTGTATCATAGTATGAGCACTTTACACAGTGGCATTCGGCATGAAATGCTGCATGAAATGTTTGCTGATATGAAGCAGTTACCCATGTAATGAATAACAGTCAGGCTGTCAATGTATTTGGATGAAAAGATGTGTCTGTATACTGACTGTAGCTTGTTTGTATATCAGTTGACATATAGGCATTGACATGTGATGTTTGATTATGTTCATTTATCATGACAATTAAATGTTTGTCCTCAGCGGAGAATCTGGTGCTGGGAAAACTGTCAACACCAAGAGAGTCATCCAGTACTTTGCCAGCATTGCAGCTGGAGGTGGGAAGAAAGACGGTGGCTCTGACAAAAAGGTCATTACACAGAATTCATATAGAACACTTAATTAAAGGTTCATTTATGTACATTTGTGCCCCCTCTATATAAATAACATTACCATTCATGGCTCTGTTCTGTATCAACCTATTTTCTTTTGCGCACCAAGAGAAAAAGAAAATAACAAACTAACTAATTAGTTACTAATTTGTTTGGTTAACAGAGACAATTAATTACACATGTAGTTTCTGGGCAGGAAATTGAGAGTTACATCTCAAGTAAAGGCCAGAATTAGGGACATCTTGTGGTAGAACTGCAAATTGCAACAACACTCTCCTCTTTTCTACTTTCTTTTGTTGACTCCTTATTCTTCTTCTTTGTTTTATGCATCAAGTGTATGTGGGTGAAGCCTCTTCTCCTTTCTTTGCACAATCAGCTTCAAAACACATGTACACAGGTTGCTGTAGAAATGTGGAAAACCAAGATGGTGGCCCCTTTAAAGAAATGCCCTTGTCTAAAGTGCATATACAAGGCTTATTCTAAGACTACTGATACTCAATTATTGCATCCACTTATTATTACTTATACAAACATACTCATTGGTATTAAATTCAGTTTCTGACAAAGAAGTAAATCATCCTACATGTAACACACTGGAAACAGTGAAAAGAAAACACACAAAAAACAAAACATACTTCTCTCTTGTCTTAAAAGTGCAATGATGACTTATAGAGGACAACCTATTTACATATAGCACCTTAATCTTAATATGAATAACTGTTATTCTCTTTTTTTTTTTTTCATTAGGGGACTTTGGAAGATCAAATCATCCAGGCTAATCCAGCTTTAGAGGCATTTGGTAATGCCAAGACCATCAGAAACGACAATTCTTCTAGATTTGTAAGAGCCTGTCCATGTTTTACTGAAACATCCCATTGTGCCTCTTGTAGTTTAACTTTTATTTATTTTATTTTAGGGCAAATTTATTCGAATTCATTTTGCTGCCAGTGGGAAGTTGGCCTCAGCTGATATCGAGACATGTGAGTTCTGTAGCTGTTTGTTTTTATTTGCCCTTTTCCCTCATAATGATCACCTGGCCTTTCAGCTACATAACACGTATGTCTTTAACAGATCTGTTGGAAAAGTCCCGTGTCACCTTTCAGCTTAAGGCTGAGAGAGACTACCACATCTTCTATCAGATTCTGTCACAGAAGAAACCTGAGCTGCTTGGTAAATGAAAATGACTCGTCTCCGCAGCAGTTTGAATGCTGCTACCTATGTTGACGTCACTCACAATTTCTGTTACATTACATCACAAATTAGCATGCAATGGTTAACTCAACGTCCCATTTTGCCTTTCAGAGATGTTGCTCATCACCAACAACCCATATGACTACGCCTTCATCTCCCAAGGAGAAACGACTGTAGCTTCCATCAATGATGCTGAAGAGCTGATGGCCACTGATGTGAGTAGGGAACACAGATATATAGAACACCCACCTTCAATTACCTTAAAGTGACCTCATAGTAATTGGAGTCTTCTTTTCACTAGAAGTTGGGGGTTTCAATCCCTGGCTCCTCTCCCTGGGAAAAGCACTAAACTCCAAATTGCAGCATGTGAATGTGTTTTAGTGATATATGGGAGAAAAAGCATTGTGTATACTGTGCATTTAACAGCCACTTTATTAGGTACATCAATTCAACTGCTTGTCAACTCAAATATTGAATCAACCAATCACATGGCAGCAACTCAATGCATTTAGGCATGTAGAGATGGTCAGGATGAGCTGTTGAAGATAAAATGGAGCATCAGAGTGGGGACCAAAGCAGCAGCTCTCTGGGTGAAAATGCCTTATTAATGCAAGACGTCAGAGGAACAATTACCAGACTGATTTGAAATTATGGAAATTAAGGCAAGGGTCTTAAATAATCACTTGTTTCAACCAAGGTAGGAAGAAAACTACCTCTGAATGTGCAACGTGTAGAAATGAAGCAGAAGACCACACCAGACATATTATTAGGTACACATATACCAGCAGAAGCAGCTGGTGAGTGTAGATGTGTAGTATGAATGTGTGTGAATTGCAAAAATGTAGTGTAAAGCACTTTGAGTGGTCATCAAAACAATTTCTATTTTAAAAAAACACATTTACCTTTTGAAATAATGTTTTATAAATGTCATTAGACAAAAAAATAAAACTGCAAATCTATCAATGCTACTCTAATCTTCAAGAATCTGTTGATTTAGCTGGTGTAATGAAGGTGGGATTCTCCTCCCCGTGCTATTTAGGACGCCTTCGATGTGTTGGGCTTCACTCAAGAAGAGAAGAATGGCATTTACAAGCTGACTGGTGCCATCATGCATCATGGAAACATGAAGTTCAAGAACAAGCAGCGTGAGGAGCAAGCAGAGGCTGACGGCACAGAAGGTCAGTGAAGCTCTGTCAATCCCTGAAAGATGATGAAGCACTTTATACATTTATTTAATGGTCAACGTGTTTCCTCAGATGCTGACAAAGCAGCTTATCTGATGGGCCTGAACTCTGCTGACCTCATCAAAGGCCTCTGTCACCCAAGAGTCAAAGTAGGAAATGAGTGGGTCACTAAAGGACAGAATGTCCAGCAGGTAACAAAGCAGAGCTACAGTATGTGCAAGATGGCTGCTAAATTATAAAAGATAGTAAATATAGCAGTTTATTTAATAAAACTTTTTTTTGCATTTGCCTTTTAAGGTGTACTATGCTATTGGTGCACTGTCTAAGGCAGTGTATGAGAAGATGTTTTTGTGGATGGTGGTGAGGATCAACCAATCACTGGACACTAAGCAGCCTCGCCAGTACTTCATTGGTGTACTGGACATTGCTGGATTTGAAATCTTTGATGTGAGCTTTTTCTAACATTAGTTTGTCTCATCTTTATTCTCCAGTTGCATTTCATTATTGAGAAACATGTTTAAATGACTTAATTCTTTTACAGTTCAACACCTTTGAGCAGCTGTGCATCAACTTCACCAATGAAAAACTGCAACAGTTTTTCAACCACCACATGTTTGTGCTGGAGCAGGAAGAGTACAAGAAAGAGGGCATTGAATGGACTTTTATAGATTTTGGCATGGATTTGCAGGCCTGTATTGACCTCATTGAGAAGGTGAGAGACAACGACATGAAAAACACACAAATCAAATCATGTGATCTTCAAACTAATTCATAATTGGTCTACTCAGCCCATGGGTATCATGTCCATCCTTGAAGAGGAGTGCATGTTCCCCAAAGCCTCTGATGCCACCTTTAAAGCTAAGCTCTATGACAACCATCTGGGGAAATCTGCCAACTTCCAAAAGCCCAGAATTGTCAAAGGGAAACCAGAGGCCCATTTTGCCCTCATGCACTACGCTGGAACTGTTGACTATAATATCAACAACTGGCTGGTGAAGAACAAAGACCCTCTGAATGAGACCGTTGTTGGACTCTACCAGAAGTCGACTCTCAAGCTGCTGTCGTTCCTCTTTGCAAATTACGCTGGAGCTGATTCAGGTAGGAATAAACCGAGAGTACTGTACACATCTACAATAAGAATGTTAATGTTTTATAATATTTGTATTTGTGAGAACTGCATGATTGCATAATTTGTCGAACGAAATGTTTTATCATAATGGTTTTTTTAGCCGATGGAGGAAAAGGCAAGGGTGGCAAGAAGAAGGGCTCATCCTTCCAAACTGTGTCTGCTTTGCACAGGGTTAGTAAACTAAACTTAATAGGATGGATAGTTAGAAGAACTCACAGATGTACAATGCACCACTTTGTTAAATCCTTTAATTGATTACACAGGAAAACCTGAACAAGCTGATGACCAACTTGAGGTCTACTCACCCTCACTTTGTGCGCTGCATCATCCCCAATGAGACCAAGACTCCTGGGGCCATGGAGAATCCCCTGGTGATGCACCAGCTGCGCTGTAACGGTGTGTTGGAGGGCATCAGGATCTGCAGGAAAGGTTTCCCCAACAGGATCCTCTACGGAGATTTCAAGCAGAGGTATTATCCCAACTAGGTCCTATACTACATGACTCCAAACTAAATGAAAGATTTTGCTGCAACATCTTTTTTTTTATATTGATCAAGATATCGTATCCTGAATCCTGCTGCCATCCCTGAGGGTCAGTTCATTGACAGCAAGAAAGGAGCAGAGAAACTCCTCGGGTCTCTGGATATAGACCACAATCAATACAAGTTTGGACACACTAAGGTAATCAGTGAAAGAAAAAGCACTTACTGTATGCTACATTGTCTAAACTATTCCCAGTGTTATAAAGAAATAAGAAAAAGGCACAACTGCAAACAGATAAGACAAGTATGGTTATGGTTAAGTGATACTAGCACAAGCCAATAATTTACACCTAAATTTTACCAATAGCAGAATAAATAAGCATGTATTAGGAAAATGTCCTACTATGGAAACCATAATGTGTAGGCGAATATTTAAATATTTATACATGCTTCTTTTAAAGGTGTTCTTCAAGGCTGGTCTTCTTGGGCAACTGGAGGAGATGAGGGATGACCGTTTGTCACTCATTATCACTGGAATCCAAGCTAGATCCAGAGGTCTGCTGGCAAGAGTGGAATTCCAGAAGATCGTTGAAAGAAGGTCAGAGGAATCAAGCAGTTACATGGCATATTGATTTAGTTTTACCTTAAGTGGTAATGATAACCTGTTTCTCTTGAACAGAGATGCTTTACTGGTGATCCAATGGAACATTCGTGCCTTCATGGGGGTCAAGAATTGGCCCTGGATGAAGCTGTACTTCAAGATTAAACCTCTGCTGAGATCTGCAGAGGCAGAAAAGGAGATGGCCAACATGAAGGAAGAATTCCTGAAGCTGAAAGAGGCTTATGCAAAGTCTGAAGCCCGTAGGAAGGAACTCGAGGAGAAAATGGTTTCTCTTCTCCAAGAGAAGAATGATCTACAGCTACAAGTCCAAGCTGTGAGTCTTTAGACAGGATATCTAACATTAGTTAGTAGGACAACATAATGCACAAATTCATCATGTGTATTGCACCTAATTTGATCATAATAATCAGCAGTATTTTATATTTCAATTCAGGAGCAAGACAATCTTGCAGATGCAGAGGAGAGATGTGAGGGGCTGATCAAAAACAAAATTCAAATGGAGGCAAAAGCCAAGGAGCTAACAGAGAGGCTGGAGGATGAGGAGGAGATAAACTCTGAACTTACAGCAAAGAAGCGGAAGTTAGAGGATGAGTGTTCTGAGTTAAAGAAGGACATTGATGACTTAGAGCTTACTTTGGCCAAAGTGGAGAAAGAGAAGCACGCCACTGAGAACAAGGTATGACAAGTAATTGGCCATTTCTGTTTCTCCTAATATAATGTTCATAAATTTATGACATGCTTTAGCTTCATTTTCTTTGATTTGCAGGTGAAGAACCTGGTCGAGGAGATGGCAGCTCTAGATGAAATCATTGCCAAGTTAACCAAGGAAAAGAAAGCCTTACAGGAGGCTCATCAGCAAACACTGGATGATCTGCAGAGTGAAGAAGACAAAGTCAACACTCTGACCAAGGCCAAGTCCAAGCTGGAGCAGCAAGTGGATGATGTACGTATTTAAATGCATGCTGTCTCCATATTTAAATGTGTTAAGGAAGGTCATTCTCTGTCTAAGACATGTTGAGGAAATATATGACCCTCTCTAATGATATAATCCAGCTTGAGGGATCTCTGGAACAAGAGAAGAAGGTGCGGATGGATCTTGAGAGAGCAAAGAGGAAGCTGGAGGGAGATCTGAAATTAACCCAGGAGAGCCTAATGGATGTGGAGAATGACAAGCAACAACTTGAAGAACATCTGAAAAAGTAATTAGTCCATATTTACACCTGTATTTCCATGGCACAGATACGCAATGACACTCTTACTAATATACAGTTGCTTTGACGTTTGCTATTCCCCACTCTTAACACAGGAAAGACTTTGAACTCAGTCAGTTGAATAATAAAATTGAAGATGAGCAGGCCATTTCCATTCAGCTTCAAAAGAAACTGAAAGAACATCAGGTAATGAACTCACTATTTATGGTTTAAGAATGATTAAAAACTCAGTGGTAAGCGTGACTGGTCATTTTGGTTCAACAGGCTCGCATTGAAGAGCTGGAGGAAGAGCTTGAGGCAGAGCGAGCTGCTCGAGCCAAGGTGGAGAAGCAGAGAGCAGACTTGGCCAGAGAGCTGGAGGAGATCAGTGAGAGGCTGGAGGAGGCTGGTGGAGCAACTGCTGCCCAGATTGAGATGAACAAGAAGAGGGAGGCCGAGTTCCAGAAACTGCGCAGAGACCTTGAAGAGGCTACTCTGCAGCATGAAGCCACTGCTGCCACACTCAGGAAGAAACAAGCTGACAGTGTCGCTGACCTGGGAGAGCAGATCGACAACCTGCAGAGAGTCAAGCAGAAACTGGAGAAGGAAAAGAGCGAGCTCAGACTGGAGCTGGATGATGTGGTCTCCAATATGGAACATGTTGTGAAGATAAAGGTGAGCTACATTGCCATATCATTTGTGCAAAAGTTTAGATTGCACAGATATGCTATGCAATTCAAGTATATAAAATAATTCTATTGATGTAATTTATGTAATTTTAGACAACTCTAGAGAAGACATGTAGGACCATGGAAGATCAGATGAATGAATACAAGACCAAGTTTGAGGAAGCTCAGCGCTGCATCAATGATTTCAATATGCAAAAAGCAAAGCTTCAAACTGAAAATGGTAGGTTTTTATTTGATAGTGGACAATTTCCCTGATGTCCCAAAGGTGCTTTAAAATTTTAAGAAAGACAAAAATGTTTCTCTTGGGGGAAAAGTCATGGTCATGGAAGGTTCTCTTAGGCAATAACATTCTGTAATTCACAAATACTAGGCGAGTTCTTAAGGCAGCTGGAGGAGAAGGATTCCCTAGTCTCTCAACTGACAAGAGGAAAAATGTCCTACACTCAACAGATTGAAGACTTAAAAAGGCAACTGGAAGAAGAGACCAAGGTAAAATGAGATTTCAATAGTATAATAAAAGTACCACATTGGCAGCACTGACCTTCATCTGATGTATGTACCGTATTGCTCATCTGAATGTGTTTTAACAGGCCAAGAATGCATTAGCCCATGCAGTGCAGTCTGCTCGCCACGACTGTGACCTGCTCAGAGAGCAGTATGAGGAGGAGCAGGAGGCCAAGGCTGAACTGCAGCGTAGCATGTCCAAGGCCAACTCTGAGGTGGCTCAGTGGAGAACTAAGTACGAAACTGACGCCATCCAGAGAACCGAGGAGCTGGAGGAGGCCAAGTAAGACAGTTTGAGATCCAAATTCATTATTTTTTAACCAATAATTCTAACAAAGATATCTTACTTCGTCTAGCAGGTCAGCTTTTTGTTTGTGTTATGTTCCTACTAAAATATAAGACGAACAAAAAGTTTGTCTGTTAGATGACTGAGCAGCCAGTCGTAGTGAATGTTCCACTTATTACAGTTTAGTTATCCAACAGTCACAGCTGCAGGAACATTAAACAGTGTAAATGGATGGATTTCTTAAGGAAGAAGCTGGCTCAGCGTCTGCAGGATGCTGAGGAAGCTGTCGAAGCAGTGAATGCTAAATGTTCCTCTCTGGAGAAGACCAAACACAGACTACAGAATGAGATTGAAGATCTCATGGTGGATGTGGAGAGGTCTAATGCTGCTGCCGCTGCTCTGGACAAGAAGCAAAGGAACTTTGACAAGGTGAAGTACTAAAAAATTCCCGTGTGCCCTAAAAATATTATATAATGGTGCAGCATCTCAACCATTGGACTGACCATCAGAGTGATTTCTCTTTTTAACATTCAACTTGTCACTTTCCAGTGTATGTGTAACATTTAAACATACTGTATTTTGATATTTTGATATTATTCAGAATCGTTGGGCTCTACACTACACTGGTTTAGGTTTCTAAGACTACTAATGGAATATAATATACAGTATATAGTATCCTGTCATTTGCAAAAGGTGCACATGGTGGATTTTACAATAGAAAAAGATACTTTTTTTCTCCAGTCTCTTAGCACATGTCCACATACCATTGGTCTCTCTGTTCATCTTAGGTCCTGTCTGAGTGGAAGCAGAAGTATGAGGAGTCTCAGTGTGAGCTGGAGAGTTCTCAGAAGGAGGCCAGGGCTCTGAGCACTGAGCTCTTCAAACTGAAGAACTCGTATGAGGAGTCGCTGGATCATCTGGAGACCATGAAGAGAGAGAACAAAAACTTACAGGGTAAGATCTTCTGTCGGCTCGTGTTCGGGTTTGCAAAGTTAATTGAGATGCTGTCTTGATCGCACTGCTTGAAATGTCACAGAGGAGATATCTGACCTCACTGAGCAACTTGGTGAAAGCGGTAAGAGCATCCATGAGCTGGAGAAACTGCGCAAACAACTAGAACAGGAGAAGAATGAGATTCAGTCTGCTCTTGAAGAAGCTGAGGTAACGGGTTTCTTCAATGCATAATATATTGTCGTAACTAAATAAACAGTGTAAAACTATACCCTTCTGTCCACCAGGCCTCCCTGGAGCATGAAGAGGGTAAGATTCTCAGAGCTCAGTTAGAGTTCAATCAAATTAAAGCCGACATTGAACGAAAACTGGCTGAGAAAGACGAGGAGATGGAACAGAGCAAGAGGAACCTGCAGAGGACCATCGACACCCTGCAGAGCTCTCTCGAGGCCGAGTGTCGCAGCAGGAACGAGGCCCTGCGTATAAAGAAGAAGATGGAGGGAGACCTTAATGAGATGGAGATCCAGCTCAGCCAGGCCAACAGGCAGGCAGCTGAGGCCCAGAAACAGCTTAAATCTGTTCATGCACATTTGAAGGTAACACACAGGAGGAGATTTAACCTTTCATTTTTGCTGCCATCTTTCATATGCTATGTTTTTATAACCATGGGTGTTATAAAACCTTACAGGATGCTCAACTCCAGCTGGATGATTCTCTGCGAGCCAATGAAGACATGAAGGAGAACATGGCCATTGTTGAGAGACGCAACAACCTCCTCCAGGCTGAACTAGAAGAACTGAGAGCTGCTCTGGAGCAAACTGAGAGAAGTCGCAAGCTTGCTGAACAGGAGCTGCTGGATGTTAGTGAGAGGGTGCAGCTACTGCACTCACAGGTGAGACCTAATCATGTGTTCAGAAGATTCAGTTTTGTTTGAACATTGGAAAAACAAAATGTCAGTATTACTGTATTTGGTGTTTAGTTTTGCAACCTTTCTATTTGGCTTGTATCCATAAATATATGTGTAGAACACTGGCCTGATAAACCAGAAGAAGAAACTTGAGGCCGATGCTTGTCAGCTTCAAACTGAAGTGGAGGAGGCAGTGCAGGAGTGCAGAAACGCTGAAGAGAAGGCCAAGAAGGCCATCACTGATGCTGCCATGATGGCAGAGGAGCTGAAGAAAGAGCAGGACACCAGCGCTCACCTGGAGCGTATGAAGAAGAACATGGAGCAAACCATCAAAGACCTGCAGCACCGTCTGGATGAAGCTGAACAGATCGCCCTAAAGGGAGGCAAGAAGCAGGTGCAGAAGCTGGAGGCCAGGGTAAGAGAAAAACCACAGTTTACAACCAGCACACAACCTTTTTTCCCCGCAAACCTGTGATTGTGATATTAACTGTGACTGCACAGGGTTACAGTGATAGTAAAAATGATCTGCATTAATAATGACTCCCTTGCTTTTACTATGTTGCTCTTTTGCACAGAAGGATATGATTTTCACAGAAAAACTGTGAATTAATTTACAGTTTATCTATCAATGTACCTATTTATTTAAAGGAATTGTGTTATGTGTTATTCCGTTTCAAAAACACTGCAGAAAATAACACTGACCCAATATCTAGGCTCAAGGGTGTTAATTATGGCAACAGCTGTGTAGAAAAGTACCTGTGTTCTCACCAGCATCTCGATAATCCTGCTTTTTTTGAGACAGTGACAACTGTTTTCTGTTGTCCCTTTAAATACATTTGCTGGGCCAGCATTAATACTGTAAAGCTGCATTAACTCATTTTAGCACTAGAGCACTAATTAACTCTTATCTTATCTTATCTTATCTTATCTTATCTTATCTTATCTTATCTTATCTTATCTTATCTTATCTTATCTTATCTTAACAATGATCAGAGTATAACATATAAACTATTGATAAGTTGTGTTTCAAAGGCCTAAAAATTTGCCCTGAAAAAATATTCTTTATTTAAATCAGGTCTCTCCCAAATCTTATAAACAATATTTATGTCTTCACTAGATAGTCATTGTTTTTAGATTCTTACTTAACCTGTTTCATGTTTTATTTTTTGCATGTACTCTTCTGTACATTATTAAACCATGTAATAGAAACAATGCATTAAGCTTAAATTTCAATTATAGAGCTGCTTGATAATTTTCTTGGGATTTGTCTCATTTCATAGATGCATACAGAAGTACAAAATCAATACGCATTAAAACTGTACATTGATTAATGCATATAGTGAGTTGTGCATTACATGGTTTTTCCTACTGACGATTTTCGAATGTTTCAGGTGAGGGAGCTGGAGACTGAGGTGGAGTCAGAGCAGAAGAAGAGCAGCGAAGCTGTGAAGGGAATCCGTAAATATGAAAGACGCATCAAAGAGCTCACATACCAGGTCAGTTATGATTTTCTTTACCACGACCTATACAACTGACAACATGTGTTGTGCTTTTTTTTTCCATTCACAGACAGAGGTACAATAATATAATGTCTCACCAATCTACCCAACTACCTACTCTACTCTACTCTATTCCTTTTATGTTGCAAAAATTCACATTTTATTGAAAGAGAATGCTCCCAGGTGAACATGTGAGTCTCTTTCCTATTCCCTTGGTTCATACAGACTGAGGAAGACCGCAAGAATGTTGCGCGTCTGCAGGATCTGGTTGACAAACTGCAGTTGAAAGTCAAAGCCTACAAGAGATCAGCTGAGGAAGCTGTAAGTGTGAAAGTTTTTGCTTAAGCATTATAGTTCCACTTCAAAACACTTTTATATAGTGTGTTCCATTTTCTAGAAGCCAAAATGCTATGATTAAACAATACATTTCAGCTTCACTTGCAAACCTCAATGGTAAGCCACAAACCAATGTTTGAAGGAAAGAGACAAATCCTTTCAGTTGATGACAAGAGTCCGCTGTCTTTGGTAGTTATGTAAGTAGCAGTAATACTGTGCTCTGTGGTTTTTGTCGAATCTTGCAGGAGGAGCAGGCCAATACTCATCTGACCAAGTTCCGTAAACTGCAGCATGAACTGGACGAGGCAGAGGAGCGAGCCGACATCGCTGAGTCTCAGGTCAACAAGATGCGAGCCAAGAGCCGCGATGTGGGCGCAAAGGTCAGAAGCTCCTCTGAACACTTTTCTTTCAATTCAGTGTGTAATATTTTAGGTCACATTTTAAATCATATAAGCATAGGAGTAAATAAATCAATCAAACCAGTCTTGGCACAGATAATTTTCATTTTATATGTAGTGGTAATTTATTTTATGTAACAGAGAACGCTTCATGAAAATGTAAAAAGACTTTGTGAGAGACATGACAGTTAAGATATGGGAAAAAACAAATTAAACTATCTCATTCACTAAAGGTCTCTGTTCAGACTCAGGCTCATTTTTTATTGTAATATCCTCTATATAATATGTTCATCAGATTAATTATTTTAATAATGTGGTGCAAAAAATTATTGCCAATTAAATATATGTTTTATTAGCTCTTATGTACAGTTTTGCATTTTTAAAACATAATTGTTGTAGAAAACAATTGGGCTTTAATTGTTACAAACAGAGAAGAAGGACAAACTCTACACATACAAAGAAAGGTTTGAGATTTCATAAAATTTGGTATTCCTCAAAATTCCTCCACATTCACTCTGTGCTATAGATTTTCAAATTCATATCAGCAGGGGTCAAAGTGGGTGATATGAGCCTAAAATGGCATCCTGATATGGCAGTAACTTCATTTGTGACAATATTTCACATAATTTCAAAATAAAAGTGTTTTGTTTTTATACACAATGATATAGTTCACAATAGAAAACAAAGGCAAATTGAGTTGATTAATATCAAAAACAGTGGCAAGTCGCATTAACTAATTTGGGGGATCCACATGTGGCCCACGGACTGTGACTTTGAGACCTCTGTTTTGCAGCATTTCAAATGATTTTTATTCAAGCCAAAAACTTACAACATACTGAACACGACATGCTTCCACTTGGAGTGTCAAACTTTTTTGTAACACTTCTGTTGGCCTTGTGTCTCTAATCCGTCTCTTTGTCTACTCTCTCCTCGTTCTTCATCACAGAAAGGGCTAGACGAGGAGTGAGACTCACAGTCTGCCACCTAGTGGAGCTTTGGAAACTCCTGTGCTGTAGTCCCCTTTGTCTCCAAAGTATCTGTAGAATAAAGCAAAGTGAAATTCACTTGTGCAGAGTCTTCATTTGTTTCAGCCACAAGAGGTATAACGTAGACCTCAATTGTCCTGCGGGAATTAAGCCAATTATGTAGTTTTATGAAAATGTTCATAGTGCAATAAATTTTCCTTATACTGTTTATTACATTGCACATAAATTTGAAGCAAATGTGTTTCCTCTGGAGAGTGAGTCACAAATGGAAAAGGGCTGCTGATGATACTGTAAATGGATCACTCCAGCCGCCAGGCGGTGACACCCTGAACTGTTTGGCTTTGAGTTTTCTTAAATTAAAAGTTTATCCACTTCACAAAGGGCTCACCTGATAAAATCTGCACCTGCTTAAGTCTAGAGTAAGTATCCTGCTGTTTGGAAGGAAAGGAGGAGGAGGCCATAATGAAAACAGAGTCTATCTTAAAATATTTTTCCAGCTTATTTCACAGTTAGACAGCCTTTTATTTTTGGCAAACAAAGTTTGTGTCACTTTGTAACCTCCTCATTCTCTCACACCAAAGTCCATAGAGAAAATCAGTAATTCTAGCACGCAGAAAAAAGGAGGTTTTGTCTCGTTGTGCTTGTTTGGTAAGTTTGTATCATTTAGGTAAACTCAAACAAAGGGTTTTGAATGGTAAAGTAACACATCTGAATGTCGGTGATGGAGGCAGCGGCAGATCAACAACTCCTGTGTGTTGCGATGTGAAAATGACTGATTTACTATGGGCTTTGGTTTGGGGGATAAGTGGCACAAACTTCCATTTCCTAGTGTGAAGGCTGTCTGAATTACAAGATAAGGCAGGAATCATATTCTTATAGACTTGAGGAGGCACAGATTTTATTCAATGAGCATCTTGTGGCACTGAGAGTGAGCCTTTGTGTCTCAGACTGACTCTCGGCTCTGGGAACATGCACAGCCCACACAGCAGTATCTATTTAAGAATTGTTTTTAGGGTTAAATTAACATTAGTTTTAGGATAAGGGTTGGGGTTTGAAGGATGCATCATGTGTGTCCTCATAGTACATACAGTAGTATGTGTAATTAGTAATTTAGAGCAGTAATGAATATGTAATGTAAACAAACATTCGTCAAGTTTATTATTTCGATTGACAATAATATATGTTATAGCTTCTGGCTGTTTACTTTTTTTTTTTTCAGAAAAATAAACATAGCAAAGCATGGCATCTACTGCAGCTTTCAGTAATTTTTAAGTAAAGTGTCAACCTGACTCATACAAGTGCTCTAAAATAAAACATAGCATAATAAGTTAAATCTCTCACTGTCTCATTTTCTACCGCTTTATCCTCCACTGAGGGTCGCGGGGGGCACTGGTGCCTAACTCCAGCTGACATAGGGCGAGAGGCGAGGTACACCCTGGACAGGTCGCCAGTCTATCACAGGGCCACATAGAGACAGACAACCATTCAATCTCACATTCACACCTACAGGGAATTTAGAGTGAAAGTTAAAGATATATCTACTAATAAAAAGCTTGAACTGAAATGAAGCATCTCATTAGAAATCAACCATTTCCTGCAGTTTAAATCAGACTCACCTCATTCACCTGCACCAGAACGAAGACGGAGTGATTCACACACTGACACCGTCAGAAGCAAAGTGAAGGTTTTGTCTCACCAACAGTGACCGTGACCTCACATGGTTGTGTCCTTGAAAGGCTTCATCTGTGGGCTGAAATAAATAACATATTTTTCTAATAATGACCAAAATACAAAAGCTCTATAAGTGTCCTGGATGCGTTAGGACTGAGTGAAAGATGCAATCACACCACAAACAACATCATTTGAAGGGTGACACACCAGCTCTTAGCTGCCAAATACTGGCCTTACCTTTGGGGAGTCCGCATGGATGAAAGTCAGGGAGTGCACACGGCACAGACGGAGGTTTCCACGGAGATCCAGACAGCTGAGAATGAGAATGTGTCCAACAATGTGAAAGCAAATTCTGATCAGGTCCAATGGAACATTGTTGGACACTAAATTTCGTTCTCTTTTTTAAAGAAGGAAAATAAGTTTGCACATGGGTGGATAGTTGAATATGAAAAATACCCACTTATTCTCCCTTCCATGTGTTTTCAGCAACAACCACCTGTAATGTGCTTTCTATTAATGGAAAGGAGTCAATGCTGCAAGGATTCAAACCACTACAAGGCAACAGCACATACTTTGTTTCAAAGACAAAATAAATCCTAAAAAGTGATTTCTGCATGTATTTCAGTATCGTGCACCTGTTCCCCTTCATCCATCATGACATCACGCTGTTCAGCTATAACAGTGCCCTCGGAGGCTGCCCTTCTCAATCAGACAGAAAAAATCCAGCCAAGAATTTCACAGGGTTATCTTTGTCCTCAAGGCCAAAGGAAAGGGAATAATGCCATGAGGACACCATGAGACAAAGGGTGGAGACATAGCTGGGCAGAACAGTGATGAGTGATAATTCAAAGTCCCTGAACTTAGCTCTCACTTGACAACAGCTGCGGCACTTTCTCGCGCCCACTCTCCCTTGCCATGGCTGACCTTTTCTGAACTCGATCTTTCTGAACGATCTTAACATTAACAGTCAAACGTTGTTCTCAAGATGATGACGTGTCTGATCTTGCTTGTCCGTCAGCCGCTTGGTTGGGTCTGAATCAACCGATGCTGATGCTGTGGGAGGAAACATTGTCTCTCCTTTGACGTCAAACATAAACAGGAATTTAAATGGATTATATTCGCACCCTGCTGTCATTTTATATATAGCTTGTAATATAAAGTTGCATAAATTTGAGTAATCATTAACAGTAACGGGTGAAATAAGAAAATAAACTGTAAAATAACAAATCCCGATGCTATGAAACTGAACTCAGCAGATTTAACTTAAAGAAGACAGTGGCCAATTAAGTATGTATTACATAAAATACATTCTTTTTCATATGAATAAAATAGGGAGTCATGTGATATGGAGCCTGTCCCTGATCCCCACCTCTTGCCCTCCCCTTGCTTTGTAACATGTATTGTCCTCGCCTTGTTTGTCACAAGGTGAGAGCAACAAATAGCAGCAGTACATCTTTCCCAATTAGGAGAATGCTTTTTTAATGTGCAACCTTTCTCCAAAAAAAAATTCATTCCATATTTGGTGGATAAACAACCTTTATTAACAGAGGGAGGGCTGCAGTCGGCCACGGGTCGAACACTTCTCTTGACTGAAGTTTGAGAGTCAAAGGTAAGCAAAACATTTATGTATATTCATTCATGTATGGACATATGACACATTTAACCTACTGTATGTAAGTCCATGAGATACTTTCTTATTTCATTTGTTTTTGGTGCAAGTAAGTTTTTAGTGATGTGATTTTATTTTGCTGGTGGTAATATATGGTGTTGTTTTGGTTGCAGTATTGCAATAATGTTATGTTTTGTTGTTTGGTTTGAATAGTGAGACCGCAAGTGACATCATTCACCTCTGTAGTCCAGCCCACCCAAGGTAAATGCCACTTTTCATTCGATTTGAAATGTCTCTAAAATCATAAATAAAGCCCCCATAACTTCTGCATATTTTGCTCAAATAATTGTTGTTGATTACTGAAATTGGAATGTAATTACTGATTCATTTTTTAAGGTCAAGGTCATTTTTTTATGTTTATTTTACATGATAGTTCAAATAAACTTCAGCTTTCTTTACTATTACTTAAAAAGTGAATGAATTATTAATCATTTTATATATTATTTTTGAATTTAGGCAAGCAATTATGTACGATATCACATTCTGAAATCATCTACATATAATTCTACCTTGCTGTCATTCCATGCGTGGTACACTGAGCTAACTGTCATACCAGTATACCAAACTGTATACATTCTGCTTTAATTCTGTGTGTACTACTTAGCTTTATGTCCATGATAATTACAGTATATCGCCATATGTGCTTATTTTTGACAGGTTGAAAAATGGGGGATGCTGCCATGGCAGAATTTGGGGCTGCTGCCTCTTACCTCAGGAAGTCAGATAAGGAGCGTCTGGAGGCCCAGACTCGTCCATTTGACATGAAGAAAGAATGCTTTGTTCCTGACCCTGAGGCTGAGTTCGTCAAAGCTACCATCATCAGCAGAGATGGTGATAAAATCACCGCTAACACTGAATTTGGAAAGGTAAATGAAATTTAGAGAGAGAAAAGCAAAAGAACTGGCAGTTGGTTATTGGGTTTGATTACTGTAACTGGACATTTATTTATTTATTTATTTTTGTAGACTGTGACAGTGAAGGAGTGCGATGTCCACCCTCAGAACCCGCCAAAGTTTGATAAAATTGAAGACATGGCGATGTTTACTTTCCTCCATGAGCCCGCTGTGCTGTTTAACCTCAAAGAGCGTTACGCAGCATGGATGATCTATGTAAGATATAGGCTTCAGCTGAAACTTTGTCAACTTTCCATCACTCATTGTCTAAAAACTACTTGCCTCTAACCCTCTTTTACCGTAATAGACCTACTCTGGCCTGTTCTGTGTGACTGTCAACCCCTACAAGTGGCTGCCAGTCTACAACCAAGAAGTGGTTGTTGCCTACAGAGGAAAGAAGAGGAGTGAAGCTCCTCCTCACATCTTCTCCATCTCTGACAATGCCTACCAGTACATGCTGGCAGGTACATAATCTGTTTAATGCTTCATCTTCTAAATTTTCCAATTCTGACAATATGCCATTTTTAATTGGACATTTCTCTCAATGACAGACAGAGAAAACCAGTCAATCCTTATCACGTAAGTCACACAAAAAACTTAAATCTCATCAGCATTTAAGGATGGTCAGCCTTTGTTTAAAACTCTCCCATCTCTCTTCTTCTCAGTGGAGAATCCGGTGCTGGAAAGACTGTCAACACCAAACGTGTCATTCAGTACTTTGCCAGCATTGCAGCCGTCCCAAGTGGAAAGAAAGATAGTGCGGCAGAAAAGAAGGTATGTAGTGCATACAATATGCTGCTCAAGTCAAAAATAATTAATGCCAATTGACATTTATATACTTTATATATTTTCTCAAAAGCATTTCCTATGATTTATAAAAACAGGGAACCCTGGAGGATCAAATTATCCAGGCTAACCCAGCTCTGGAGGCCTTTGGTAATGCCAAGACCATCAGGAATGATAACTCCTCTCGATTTGTGAGTACCTGTGTGATTAAAAATACTTCTTAATTTGTAAAGTGACAAAATGAACGTCACAAATTCATTCTGTCTCTTAGGGTAAATTCATCCGCATTCATTTTGACAACAGAGGAAAGCTGGCATCTGCTGACATTGAAACTTGTAAGTGTGAAATCTGCACATACTCATCAGCTTTACACTGCAGCACAAAAACAAACATGTTTTTCCCCCAACAGACCTTCTGGAGAAGTCTCGTGTGACCTTCCAGCTTAAAGCTGAGAGGGACTACCACATTTTCTACCAGATCTTGTCTCAGGCAAAGCCTGAACTTCTAGGTGAGTGTGACATACACATTTCTGTAACTGGGTCAAACACTGTATCATGAATACTGTAAATCCTAACTACTTTGTTTAATCTCTTTGAAGAAATGATGCTCATCACCAACAACCCCTATGACTACGCCTTCATCTCCCAAGGAGAGACAACTGTTAGTTCCATCAATGATTCAGAGGAGCTGATGGCCACGGATGTGAGCTTAGTCTTAAAATCTCACTCACCCCCTAAATCATAAATGCCAGAAATTTTATTTTAGTCATGTTTTATCCAATTTAGGAAGCATTTGATGTGCTGGGCTTCACTCAAGAAGAAAAGAACAGCATTTACAAACTGACGGGAGCCATTATGCACTATGGCAACATGAAGTTTAAGCAGAAGCAGAGGGAGGAGCAGGCTGAGGCTGATGGCACTGAGGGTAAGAGACCGACAGAGTCAGACTCTGTGATTGGAAGAGGATGGGGCAGACTTTGAAAGGCAGTGATGAACTTGAAGAATTACCAGTGAAATTTCTCAACAGATGCTGACAAAGCAGCTTATCTGATGGGCCTGAACTCTGCTGACCTCATCAAAGGTCTGTGTCACCCAAGAGTCAAAGTAGGAAATGAGTGGGTCACTAAGGGACAAAATGTCGCCCAGGTGAGAGAATATTTCCATGTATGATCAATTCTGATATGTTTAATAACATGTCTGTTCTATTTAAGTAAATGAAAATTGATTGATTGACTCCTTTTTACTTCCTTGTTGTAGGTGAACTATGCTATTGGTGCGTTGTCTAAGGCAGTGTATGAAAGAATGTTCCTTTGGATGGTCATGAGAATCAACAATTCCCTGGACACCAAACAGCCTCGTCAGTACTTTATTGGTGTACTGGACATTGCTGGGTTTGAAATCTTTGAAGTAAGCACAATTTAAAAAAAAAAAAAAATCTGTGAACTTATGTTTAAGGGCAAATGATCAAACCTCATACTGTGGATTATTTCATTACAGTTCAACACCTTTGAGCAGCTGTGCATCAACTTCACCAATGAAAAACTGCAACAGTTTTTCAACCACCACATGTTTGTGCTGGAGCAGGAAGAGTACAAGAAAGAGGGCATCGAATGGACTTTTATAGATTTTGGTATGGATTTGCAGGCCTGTATTGACCTCATTGAGAAGGTGAGAGACAACGACATGAAAAACACACAAATCAAATCATGTGCTCTCCAAAGTAATTTATACTTTGTCTCCTCAGCCAATGGGTATCATGTCCATCCTTGAAGAGGAGTGCATGTTCCCCAAAGCCTCTGATGCCACCTTTAAAGCTAAGCTCTATGACAACCATCTGGGGAAATCTGCCAACTTCCAGAAGCCCAGAATTGTCAAAGGGAAACCAGAGGCCCATTTTGCCCTCATTCACTACGCTGGAACTGTTGATTACAACATTATCAACTGGCTGGTGAAGAACAAAGACCCTCTAAACGAGACCGTTGTAGGACTCTACCAGAAGTCGACTCTTAAGCTGCTTGCTACTCTTTTTGCAAATTATGCTGGAGCTGACTCAGGTTTGTAGAATAGAGGGCTAGAAATATGTCATCATCAAAGTGACATTTTTCTACATGTACCCAACCCCTCCTCTGTTTATTTATGCTTTTGTTCTGCACTGATACATTCTTTTCTATTACTGTCTCTACTACATAAGGTCCTCAATTTATCGGTCTCTTATTTAGTTCAGGAAGGTGGTGGGAAGGCCAAAGGGGGCAAGAAGAAAGGTTCATCTTTCCAAACTGTATCAGCCCTTCACAGGGTAAGATCAATACAGATCACATTGGTTTTAAACTTGTGATATATTAATTGTAACGTATTCAGACGACACAGGTATTTTACAAACAGTTTTGTCCTCTGGTGCATTCATAGGAAAACCTGAACAAGCTGATGACCAACTTGAGGTCTACTCACCCTCACTTTGTGCGCTGCATCATCCCCAACGAGACCAAGACTCCTGGGGCCATGGAGAATCCCCTGGTGATGCACCAGCTGCGCTGTAACGGTGTGCTGGAGGGCATCAGGATCTGCAGGAAAGGTTTCCCCAACAGGATCCTCTACGGAGATTTCAAACAGAGGTATCCACATGACACGTGGAAAAAAATAAATGCAGAAGAAAAACAAAATATATTTTCTCCCGGGGAGCACACACAAATGCAAACATAGCTGTCAGACATTAAAAACTGGACTGGGCACCTTTATTTTTTACATTTTAGTGAACATTGGCGCAATGTGAAAGTGACTTGATTTGTTATTAATGTGATGGCTAAAGGAGACTGGGTGGGATTGCAAATGACTCAAACAATTTAGTCATTATTAATGTCCTTCATTTAATTCTAACATTCTCTTTATGCGTGATAGTTATTTTTGACATTTCATGCAACATGAAATAAAACTATAGCTATCTTTATCCACATTCACACAGATACCGTATTTTGAACCCAAGTGCTATCCCCGAGGGACAGTTCATCGATAACAAGAAAGCTTCAGAGAAGCTACTAGGATCCTTGGATATAGACCACAGCCAGTATAAACTGGGGCACACCAAGGTATTGCTGAAATACATATCTACATATAGACTTATAGTTTATACATTTTTGGTTTGATTCAATAAAGGACTGCGTTTTTGTGGTTTTCTTGTGGCAGCAATCCTCTAATGACAACCATGTAGTTTAGTTACTGTATTTCTGTTTAAATTTAACTGACCACACAAACATCAGTCAGCTAAACATGAACTATTATGCATGCTGTGAGTTCTACGGGTAATTTCAAGTGTTTGCAAAAATTCAGGTATTCTTCAAAGCTGGACTGCTCGGTCTGCTGGAGGAGATGCGAGATGACCGTTTAGCTCTGATCATCACCAGGCTGCAGGCAAGATCCCGAGGTGTTCTGGCAAGAATTGAATTCCAGAAGATTGTAGAACGCAGGTAAATATGTCAAATGAATTATATTCACGAAGTGGAACCTCTTTGGTTCATTAAATTAGGCATTAAATTAGGACAATGTCATCCACAGAGATGCGCTGCTTGTGATCCAGTGGAATATCCGTGCCTTCATGGGGGTCAAGAATTGGCCCTGGATGAAGATGTACTTTAAAATCAAGCCTCTGCTGAAGTCAGCAGAGACTGAGAAGGAGATGGCCAACATGAAGGAAGAGTTTGCCAAACTGAAAGAGGCTTATGCAAAATCCGAGGCCCGTAGGAAGGAACTGGAAGAAAAAATGGTTTCCCTTCTCCAAGAGAAGAATGACCTGCAGCTCCAAGTTCAGGCTGTAGGTTTATAATCTGTCACTGTCAATAATACAAAATATATCAACATTTAACAAAGACTGTTGTGGTGTAAAGCTGTGTCTTTTTCGCAACAGGAGCAAGACAATCTTTGTGACGCTGAAGAAAGATGTGAGGGGCTGATCAAGAGCAAGATTCAGCTGGAGGCAAAAATGAAGGAGGTGACTGAAAGGCTGGAGGATGAGGAGGAGATGAACGCTGAACTGACTGCTAAGAAGAGGAAGCTGGAGGATGAGTGCTCTGAGTTAAAGAAAGACATTGATGACTTAGAGTTAACTCTGGCTAAAGTGGAAAAAGAGAAGCATGCCACTGAGAACAAGGTACTACAAACAATAAACACAGTAAAAGTATTATGTCCAAATATGTTCTTTTTTTGTGAGCTCTTTCACAAAAAAATGTCTTTGGACCACAGGTAAAGAACCTGACTGAGGAGATGGCAGCTCTGGATGAAATCATTGCCAAGTTAACCAAGGAAAAGAAAGCCTTACAGGAGGCTCATCAGCAAACACTGGATGATCTGCAGAGTGAAGAAGACAAAGTCAACACTCTGACCAAGGCCAAAGTCAAGCTGGAGCAACAAGTGGATGATGTGAGAATGTAGTGAATGACTGTGTGATGGCATAGTTTAAAGTCTATCTCATAATAATGTATAAAGTATAATAAAGTATATTGAATGAACTCAATCATCCACAGCTTGAAGGATCCCTAGAGCAGGAGAAGAAAATACGAATGGATCTTGAGAGAGCAAAGCGAAAGCTTGAAGGAGACCTGAAGTTAGCCCATGAGACTATCATGGACCTGGAAAACGATAAACAGCAACTCGAAGAGCGGCTGAAAAAGTAGGAAATCCATTCATATATACTAAACAAAATGTCAGCTGCAACAGTTAACTGTTTTTTTAATCCACAGAAAAGATTTTGAAATCAACCAACTCAATGGCAAAATAGAGGATGAACAAGCAATGAGTGCCCAGCTCCAGAAAAAATTGAAGGAGCTGCAGGTACTGTTTCGATAATAAGAGAGATTTTAATGGATATTGTCTATCCAGTAGCCATGTCATTTAAAAATAAATTTGGTTCTGGTCTAGGCTCGCATTGAAGAACTGGAGGAAGAGCTCGAGGCAGAGCGAGCTGCTCGAGCCAAGGTGGAGAAGCAGAGAGCAGACTTTGCCAGAGAGCTGGAGGAGATCAGTGAGAGGCTGGAGGAGGCTGGTGGAGCAACTGCTTCCCAGATTGAGATGAACAAGAAGAGGGAGGCCGAGTTCCAGAAACTGCGCAGAGACCTTGAAGAGGCTACTCTGCAGCATGAAGCCACTGCTGCCACACTCAGGAAGAAACAAGCTGACAGTGTCGCTGACCTGGGAGAGCAGATCGACAACCTGCAGAGAGTCAAGCAGAAACTGGAGAAGGAAAAGAGCGAGCTCAGACTGGAGCTGGATGATGTGGTCTCCAATATGGAACATATTGTGAAGACAAAGGTAAAATACTTGTTCGACTCATGCTGTGTAAACATTTCTACCAAAAAAGGTTTGAGTTTACACCTCTCTTGTGAGCCACGTGTGATGTTTTCTTCTCTTTTCAGAATAATTTGGAAAAAATGTGCAGGTCTCTGGAAGATCAGATGAATGAATATAAAACAAAAGCAGAAGAAGGACATCGCGCCATCAATGACTTCACTATGCAGAAAGCAAAGCTTCAAACTGAAAATGGTTTGTATTCGATTTTAACTGAATAAGCGTTATATTTTAGTGTTTTCATTTCATCCTTTCTTCAAAATTAGGTGAACTTTTAAGGCAACTTGAGGAAAAGGAATCTTTGGTGTCTCAGCTCACCAGAGGAAAACAGTCCTACACTCAACAAATTGAAGACCTTAAAAGGCAACTGGAGGAAGAAGTCAAGGTAGCAAAAGAACTTATTACAACCTTGTGGTGCAGAGTAAATGAACATGAGAGGAATTCATTTGTAATTCATTTGTAGGCCAAGAATGCTTTAGCCCATGCAGTGCAGTCTGCTCGCCACGACTGTGACCTGCTCAGAGAGCAGTATGAGGAGGAGCAGGAGGCCAAGACTGAACTGCAGCGTAGCATGTCCAAGGCCAACTCTGAGGTGGCTCAGTGGAGAACTAAGTACGAAACTGACGCCATCCAGAGAACCGAGGAGCTGGAGGAGGCCAAGTGAGTAAAATATAGTCTTGCAGTAATAATTTGGTAAACCCTTAAGTAAAACCTCATCAAAGACCTGCAGCACCGTCTGGATGAAGCTGAACAGATCGCCCTAAAGGGAGGCAAGAAGCAGGTGCAGAAGCTGGAGGCCAGGGTGAGTAAAACCCAGCTCTTTGGAACCTGCCATATTTTAAATATTGTAACATAACACCTGTTCTTCGATCCGGTCTAATTTTCAAAAGCTGAAGTGACAGGATCTTATTACATCCTGCAGGTCAAGGAACTTGAAAACGAAGTGGAAAGCGAACAGAAAAAGGCCAGTGAAGCTATTAAGGGAGTAAGAAAGTATGAGAGACGTATAAAGGAACTTACTTATCAGGTAAAAGTCTATCTTTACCCAACCTTGTTATTATATGAAAGTATATTAATAGTCAACATATACTTATTATTATGGTTATTATTCTAATTCCATGTTTTGCTCATTAGACTGAGGAAGACCGTAAAAATCTAGCACGTCTTCAAGACTTGGTGGACAAGCTGCAGCTGAAGGTGAAATCCTACAAGAGATCTGCAGAGGAGGCTGTAAGTGCTGTACATTTTAAATCCCAACTTCCAACTGAACTGGCCATGAAAACAACGTGGGCAGAGTTAAACATCTGTGCTGTTTCTGTTTTATAGGAGGAACAGGCCAACACTCATCTTACCAAGTTCCGTAAGCTTCAACATGAGCTTGATGAAGCTGAAGAGAGAGCTGACATTGCTGAGTCTCAAGTCAACAAGCTGCGTGCTAAGAGCAGAGATGTGAGCTCGAAGGTTGGTACAAATGCATTGGACATTAAGTACATTTTAACATTAAAATGGCAGCCAGAATGGCAGATTACCTTTCAAGTCTTACTATATTTTCTTTTTAAAGAACAACAACAAAAAAAAAGGCTACTTCATTGCATCCCACATGACAATCGTCAGATTCATTTTCTCTATTAATATTTACTTTTTTACTTCTTTTGTTGCAGAAAGGACTTGATGAAGAGTGAAGTTCCTTCAAAAATGATAATTTCTGAGATACCGGCTGCTCATGTAATGGTGTCTCCCTAATTATGTCTTTTTAGTTCAGAAGTGTTGGAGCTTTCTTGACTGTAGTGGAAACAAATGCATGATTACACTTATAAATAAAGAATAAATGAAATGCACAATGACTAAGTGTAGTGTTGTCTTTTCAATTGCATCTTCTTGTGAAATTTAGGGTAGCTGCCTGTAGAAAAATTGAGGAGGACTTCCTTGATTTATACCTTAAGTGAAATAAAACCCATTTATTTTTATTGTATGTGTTTTTCATATTATGAAAAATTTAACAAATTAAGTGCCAGATATATTATTTTTGATTTAATAAAACCAATCCCAGTTATGGAAACTATAAAAAATTGTCAATTTAATTGACTCGTGTATTTAATCTTACAATTTTCAAATAATTCAGAATGTGATAAATGAATGTGAACAATGTTTTAATACTATTACCTCAGCTGTTGTCATTTTTAAAATAAATCAACTTAAGACAAATTTTAGTTATTATATCATATGAGCTCATTTGACCACATCTGTCTTAATCATTACCCATATGAATCATGTGTGGCGTTTCACTTCAAGTAGCAAAGGTACCTCAGTTGCATGAACAGCAGAGGGCGCTCAAACATCCTATTTTATTTTGTACTGTTTAAGTGAGCTTTAAACAGGACAAACCTTACCTACTGGATCCACTCATCACATTAAACATAATATTGGTTTTCTATGGAAAAAACTGTTTTTAACGTTGCAGAATTGAAATAATTGTGAAAATTGTGAAAAGAAAATACAAATGACAATGACAATCCTCAATTCTTCATTGAAAAATAACAAAGAAACCCGCTTTCTGAAAATTCCCACCTTTTTTACCGCTGTAATATTAACAAAGAACTCACTTGTTCTCGGCTTGTAATATAACAAGCTGTATTTCTGAAACTCCAGTTGTCCTTCAGCAAACGTGAAATGTTAAGGCTTTAAGAGGAAGAACTGTTTAGCCAGCATGGGTAATATATGTGCAGAAATGCCACTGATAAATAAAAAAAATTATGATATGTCAAACATAATTTCAAAAAAAAAAAAAAAAAAAAAAAAGAAAAGAGACCAACTAAACATTTCATATCCATTTGATGCCATATTGTGATGAAAGGCAAAATTTGTCATCCCCCCAATTAAAACTTTTTTCAATTTTTCAATTGTGGTGACATTCACGTTCACGTACATAAAAATAAAAATAGTAAGTATTACAAAGTAAATCCACCAACCTTCAAATTAGCAGTGTGGCCATTCTTTCTGCAGCATCATCCATGCTCCTTTCAGAGCCAGATGAGGGAGGGCCATTTCAGACACAGAAGAAGACAACAGAGAATCTGGACTTGGATGCATTTTGATGTGCAACCCTCCAAGAGACCTAGAGAATTAAGACATTATGCCAAAATTAGATCTCTTAACCTTAGTAAACTGGATTATTATTTCACCCATTAGAAGCATTACACCCCAAAAAGCAGATAATAGCATTAAACAGTCAACATTTCTAACACTTTGCCAAGTCCTGAGCTTTGCCTCATCAGAAGACAAGGGTCCACACAGAAGCCCATCGTCTGAATGAATGAAGAGAAGACGAGGCAAGAGACCAATCAACTTCTGTAAGCCTGTGTCGAAACTGAACACCCTCTTAGAAGTGACCTTTCATGACAACAAAGAACAAATAGTAACAATAGCTTTGCTGACTCCGGTTTCAAACTTAAGTGAGACAAGGTGCCTCACACCTTCCCTTATTGGATCAGAGGGATTATAAAAGTCAAAGACACAAGGACTGTAGGCAGCTGCGAATCAGACCATTAATGGACAACAGAGCCTGGAATAGACTGGGGGATAAGTAAAGAAGATGATAGTTCTAATATGGACAGGGTAGCAGGGACAGGGCAGCTGAGGTCTCGCTAATGAGCTTTGTATAATTGAATGGGTACCAATTTGTTTCACTTTACCTAGGCTCAAATCCTCAAAAAGCCAGGCAAATAATGGCACATTTGCTATTACATGAATAATTTTCACTGACATTTCAGCTCTCAGGTGAAAATTGCACTATTTTCAATACTGACTAATGCGCCATAACCCTGTAAGCAACATTGCACAGTATATACCGTAATGTACACAAGTAGGGTCTAAAGGTCTTATCACCTGTTGCTGCTGGTTAACGGAAAAACAAAAACCTTCCCACACCACCAGTGTCACAAGCTGCCCCCAAAGGTCCCCAGCAGGAATTTCACAAGTTATCTTTGTCCTCAAGGATACATAGAAGAAAACAATGCCATGTCAACCGGATCAGACCAAGGGCACTTGCAGCAGCCATCTTCAAACAGAAGTGTGAAGTATAGGTCACAACACTTTGTGACTATGTTTCACAGCACAATCATTAGATACTGTATGTATGTTGGAGGAAATTGTGATTCGTGACTTTGGCAATGATTATACATGCAGTACATTACCACGATTTATGATGAAAAACTTTATTTGTTAGCATCAAATATTTAACTTTAGTAATGGACTTTTGGGGTTGGCCCATAGATGATTTCTTTTAGATTTGTGGTTTTACCTTTTTGCAGACTATTGGACTAAAATTCACCTTCACAATATTAGCCTTTTCTTCATCATTTGGCATAAAACTGTCAAGTTCCCACTGCAGTGTTGTGGTGTTGGGCTTTCAGAACAGAGCTAAGTGGTAATGATGTAATTATTCCATGTCAGTTACATTGTGCCAAGATTAAGACATTTATGTCTAAAAACAGATTAGTGGGTCCCTTTAACTCACACATGAAGCTTATAACAATGCTGAATACTCTTCATTGAGCACCAACTGGTGTGAAGGCCCTATTGTAATTATGCTTTTTTCTTTTTCTTTCACTTACTACTTGAGTGCACTTTTGAGGGCCTTGCCCTGCACAAACCAAAAACTAACCACAACCTGCAAACATTTAAACCTGAGAATTATGTGCTGGATTTATAATTAAAATCACATTTTGTGTTCCCACTAGCCACGCAGCAGGTTTCGGCCCAGACAGATGAACTGTATGCAGGTTACCATGGCCATGGTACCATGATGATAACTTGCAAGGCCAGTCGTTGTGCCACCTACTGGCAACAGTAAGTACACCTGCAGTAACAAATCATGAAGCTTTCAGGTTCAGGTCTACATTTGCTATACTCTGACAGAAATTATTGGTGCCACTCTCTAGTTTTATTTGTATTTTCTTCTACTAAACAGTCTGTAATAAAGTCTGAAATTGAAATATAGAGATAGAGAAAAGTTCTGCAAAAGAAACTGGTGTTACGATTGGTTCGCCTAGTCAGGCAGTAGGTGGCACAAACTTTTGTCAGTGCCACCATAGAAGAAGGCAAAGCACCAAGCAAGATCAAACCACCACAATGGACAAAACTGTTATTACTAGTAGCATTTGCTTGTTGCCCTGAGGATAAAACTTTTTTTTTTATTATTTAATTAGATCGGGATATCTGAAAATCAGATGGAAGCCCACGCAATGTCAATGTATCAACTGAGATGAAGTCTTGAGGATGAGTTACACAAACATTCAAGGACATCATTAGTTTGACCCGTCTTACAACCAATATAACGAATCACCAATAAAATCACTGGTTCTTCAGTACAAAGTTGTGCTCTGGTCCAGCTCTTCAAGTGAAGTAACTTGTATTTGTGTAATATGAACTTCAGCTTGAAGGTGGATACTCTTAACACTTGGTGCTAAAGAAAAGAAACTATGCCATGTGTCCAGTGTTGGACTAGGAGTGTGGAGTGTAGAGTATAGATCTTACAGTTACCAGTGGTGAGTGATAATGAAAGAGATTTCACAGCTGTGACCTTGGCCTTGTCTTGCCTTACTGCAGACAACAGCTGCGGCTCTTTATTGTCTCCCTTGAAATGTATTTCATGCCCTCTCACTTGTCGCATGATTGTTGTAGTTTACAGCTGCGGACGTTTGATGTCCCATAAATCCTGCTTGTCTATTTGCCTCCTGAATACAGCTAGAGTACAAAAGGCAGGTCTATGATACAAATATGGTGAATATATGATCAAATACTTGATTGAATCTGTTTCCTCCGAACATTGTCAGTAAAACACATTATGTGTTCATAGTTATGGAGAAGAAAATATACTTTAATTTAAAGTTTTGTCACTTGTTGATGTTTTATCCTCAAAAAAACCTATAAAAGGTCAATCTTTGACTTTAATTATGAAAATGCATAATTAATTCATAAGTTTCGTTGCTACTTATGACTCCAAAATAATGCCTAAATCTAACAAGGACAGAGGAGGATGAGTTGCTGGACTGCAGCCTGTCCTTGCTCCCTCACTTTGTGCCTCCTCCCTTTGTTTGTCATGTTCCAGATTGGCCGTGTTCACAAAGTGAGAGCAACAAATAGCAGCACTGGGCTCTACCCAATTGGGAGAATGCTTTTTGTGATAGGCAATCTGGATGCCATTTCCCTGATATTCAACCCCATATTTGGGTCACTAACAACCTTTATTAATGGGGAGGCAGTGCAGTGTCAGCCACTGGATCCATCATTTCAGCTGACACAGGTTGACAGTCAGAGGTAAGAAAAACCCACTCGAGTAAGGAACTGCTACATCATATGCGAGTGACCATTTTGCACGACTTAAGTTACTCTTAACTATATTTAGACAGTATTTCTGATTACATTATGCATTTTGCAAGGAATGAGTGATGTGGTGAGAAGAATTCTTCGATCACTGTGCATTTTTTAATGACTTCAATTTAATTAGTATTATCTAATTCAAACAATGATATAATACAGCATTTTGTTTTTCTTCTGTCTTCCTCAGATCCATAGCACTAATCCTAATTTTCTGTGGAGTGAAACACATCAGGTAAAAGTGTTCAATATGCAATTCTGCCGTTTTGGTTGCCAGTATTTTATGATTTAGAACAAGGGCCCAAGATTTGGTTTTTGGTCATGAAAAGGTTAGACATGCGTTACTATGAGGTGACTTATGTCTATAGTTGTACTAAAAAAAACATGCAAAAGCTTAAGAGATTTAAATCAGTCATTCCAAAAGACTGTGTTGGAGCCCAAAGATAGGTTCATGGCAGAGCCAAACTAGGCAAGCGCTGACAGCCCTGATTTGGGGAGGGGGGCCCCCCCAAATGGACAATCGACACAGCCACACGGGGAGCACAATGCCCCTCTTTGAATGTGGCCCCCAGGGAATTGGGTTGCAATGGTTTATCAGTGGGAATACTGGTTTAAATAATATGTGGAAGTTTGTTATTATATCATGATATTGCCTGTGTATTTTTTTCTTAAACCTGTCCACACACCATAAAAGATTATTATAAATTACACTTTTAAGGTGGAGAGATGGGGGATGCTGCCATGGCAGAATTTGGGGTTGCTGCCTCTTACCTCAGGAAGTCAGATAAGGAGCGTCTGGAGGCCCAGACCCGTCCATTTGACATGAAGAAGGAGTGCTTTGTTCCTGACCCTGAGGTTGAGTACGTCAAGGCTTCCATAACTAGTCGTGATGGTGACAAAGTCACTGTTCAGACTGAATTTGGAAAGGTGTGTATATCATATATCATTATTTAAGTTCAAGTTTATACTGAAACGGATCTGGACCATTGTCTAACGACTGGTTATATCTTTACACAGACTGTGACAGTGAAGGAGTGCGATGTCCACCCTCAGAACCCGCCAAAGTTTGATAAAATTGAAGACATGGCGATGTTTACTTTCCTCCATGAGCCCGCTGTGCTGTTTAACCTCAAAGAGCGTTACGCAGCATGGATGATCTATGTAAGATATAGGCTTCATCTGAAACTTTGTCAACTTTCCATAACTCATTGTCTAAAAACTACTTGCCTCTAACCCTCTTTTACCGTAATAGACCTACTCTGGCCTGTTCTGTGTGACTGTCAACCCCTACAAGTGGCTGCCAGTCTACAACCAAGAAGTGGTTGTTGCCTACAGAGGAAAGAAGAGGAGTGAAGCTCCTCCTCACATCTTCTCCATCTCTGACAATGCCTACCAGTACATGCTGGCAGGTACATAATCTGTTTAATTCTTCATCTTCTAAATTTTCCAATTCTGACAATATGCCATTTTTAATTGGACATTTCTCTCAATGACAGACAGAGAAAACCAGTCAATCCTTATCACGTAAGTCACACAAAAAACTTAAATCTCATCAGCATTTAAGGATGGTCAGCCTTTGTTTAAAACTCTCCCATCTCTCTTCTTCTCAGTGGAGAATCCGGTGCTGGAAAGACTGTCAACACCAAACGTGTCATTCAGTACTTTGCCAGCATTGCAGCCGTCCCAAGTGGAAAGAAAGATAGTGCGGCAGAAAAGAAGGTATGTAGTGCATACAATATGCTGCTCAAGTCAAAAATAATTAATTCCAATTGACATTTATATACTTTATATATTTTCTCAAAAGCATTTCCTATGATTTATAAAACCAGGGAACCCTGGAGGATCAAATTATCCAGGCTAACCCAGCTCTGGAGGCCTTTGGTAATGCCAAGACCATCAGGAATGATAACTCCTCTAGATTTGTGAGTGTTGTTGTCACTGCAAAGAGGCTACTTTATGACCAATGACGAAGTTAAAACATTTATTGTTGTTGTTGTGTTTGTTTGTTTTTTGACATTTCAATGAATATTATTTTTCATCTTAGGGTAAATTTATTAGAATTCATTTTGACAACCGAGGAAAGTTGGCCTCTGCTGACATTGAGACTTGTAAGTGTGAATACATTTGTCCCTTCATTTGCAGCATAGTCTTATGTCTTTTCAATTTACAAATCTTCACTCTTATTCAATCTTTGACATTCTGAGCCTTTTGCCCTGCATGCCTTTTGCCCTGCATGTCTTTGGACTGTGGTAGGTAGGCAAGAACTCAAGGAAGCCACAGGACATGCAGTCTGAAAATCCCAGAAAGGATCAAAAAGACAACCAGGGAACTTATCTCTTTAACACCAGAGCTAATTGATTTATTAATGTCTTTAAATAAGGCAGTTTTGACTACTTTTGTGTATAATCCTACGAACTGCACCTATAATAGGTGCAGGGCATAGGGTGTCCTTGTATTTTCAATGCACGAGTGTGTGACTCATCACCTTCATAACCCTATTCATATAATATAATTGTCATTTTATGTCATAGTTTGTCATCGTTTTATTACAATTTTATTATCACATAATAATATAATAACATAAATTCCATTTCTAATAGATCTTCTGGAGAAGTCTCGTGTGACCTACCAGCTTAAAGCTGAGAGGGACTACCACATTTTCTACCAGATCTTGTCTCAGGCAAAGCCTGAACTTTTGGGTGAGTGTGACATACACATTTCTGTAACTGGGTCAAACACTGTATCATGAATAAATACTAACAACTTCGTCAAATCTCTCTGTAGACATGTTGCTCATCACCAACAACCCCTATGACTATGCCTTCATCTCTCAAGGCGAGACAACTGTAGCTTCCATCAACGACTCAGAGGAGTTGATGGCCACTGATGTGAGCAAGCAATGTTGAGCAAAACAACAAATAATAATGAAATAAGACATCAGGATGACATTTCCTCATTTAAATTTCAATTAGGATGCCTTTGATGTGCTGGGCTTCACTCAAGAAGAGAAGAACAGCATTTACAAACTGACTGGAGCCATTATGCACTATGGCAACATGAAGTTTAAGCAGAAGCAGAGGGAGGAGCAGGCTGAGGCTGATGGCACTGAGGGTATGACATGCAAAATTGACACTACTTTGGCACAACTCAGATATGTATTCCCTGTTAAGCATGTCTGATATCAGGTTAAAGGCAGAGCGACAGTGTATAACTGACATAGCCTTACTTTCTCAGATGCTGACAAAGTTGCGTATCTGATGGGCCTGAACTCTGCTGACCTCATCAAAGGTCTGTGTCACCCAAGAGTCAAAGTAGGAAATGAGTGGGTCACCAAGGGACAAAATGTTGCCCAGGTACTGTGTGCAAGAAGACCTTTTGAAGATAGATTTCCAAAAAAGCTTAGTTTTAAAGATATTACTTGTGCTTTTTGCCCAAAGGTGTACTATGCTGTTGGTGCACTGTCAAAGGCAGTGTATGAAAAAATGTTCCTGTGGATGGTCATGAGAATCAACCAATCCCTGGACACCAAACAGCCTCGTCAGTACTTCATTGGTGTACTGGACATTGCTGGATTTGAAATCTTTGATGTGAGTGCAGTGAAATCCAAACATCATGAACATTACTAACAGTCCTATTAAACATTTTCTCTTCTGATATAATACTAACTGTTCCAACAGTTCAACACCTTTGAGCAGCTGTGCATCAACTTCACCAATGAAAAACTGCAACAGTTTTTCAACCACCACATGTTTGTGCTGGAGCAGGAAGGAGGGCATCGAATGGACTTTTATAGATTTTGGTATGGATTTGCAGGCCTGTATTGACCTCATTGAGAAGGTGAGAGACAACGACATGAAAAACACTCAAATCAAATCATGTGATCTTCAAACTAATTCATAATTGGTCTACTCAGCCCATGGGTATCATGTCCATCCTTGAAGAGGAGTGCATGTTCCCCAAAGCCTCTGATGCCACCTTTAAAGCTAAGCTCTATGACAACCATCTGGGGAAATCTGCCAACTTCCAGAAGCCCAGAATTGTCAAAGGGAAAGCAGAGGCCCATTTCTCATTGGTTCACTATGCTGGTACTGTTGATTACAATATCAATAACTGGCTAGTGAAGAACAAGGATCCCCTGAATGAGACTGTGGTCGGCCTTTTCCAGAAGTCTACCCTTAAACTTTTAAGCATCCTTTTTGCTGGGTATGCAGGGAGTGATTCAGGTATGTTGACATGAATGAGTAACTATTAATTACCATCAAGTTTTCTAATGATTACATTTAACAGCATTATTTTTATCCAGCTCAGGAAAGTGGGAAAGGCAAAGGTAGCAAGAAGAAAGGTTCATCCTTCCAGACTGTATCAGCTTTGCACAGGGTAATGGTTTTTCTTTCATTTACACTTTTAAAAAAAACCCCACAAATAATATGATTATTATTATACAGGGTTATTGTAAAACTACATTGAAAGTTTACAAATCACACTAAACCATGTGGAAAGCTTTGACACATTCCATCTGATGATTTAATAGCTTGGGCATAAATTTGCAGGAGAATCTGAACAAGCTGATGACCAACTTGAGGTCTACTCACCCTCACTTTGTGCGCTGCATCATCCCCAACGAGACCAAGACTCCTGGGGCCATGGAGAATCCCCTGGTGATGCACCAGCTGCGCTGTAACGGTGTGCTGGAGGGCATCAGGATCTGCAGGAAAGGTTTCCCCAACAGGATCCTCTACGGAGATTTCAAACAGAGGTTTGCATGTGACAAACAACTCACATTTACAACTAACAATAAAAACAATGTTATTGAAATTAGTATGTCTTTAAATTATTTATTGTTATTATTATAATTATATAAAAATATTTTCACAATTTGTCAAATGTGTGAATTTTATTGTTGTTTCAAAGATACCGTATTTTGAACCCCAATGCCATTCCTGAGGGACAGTTCATTGACAACAAGAAGGCTGCTGAGAAACTGTTGGGTTCTCTGGATATTGACCACAGCCAGTACAAATTAGGTCACACCAAGGTCAGTATATTCAATGCTTCAAAGAGTAGGAGAAGATCAATTTTATATAGCAGATAAGTTTTGACTGACCATTGGTATGGATAGATAGATTGTCCCAATGGTGGATTTTCTGCATAAATATGTCTGCTGGAATTGGTGCATCTAAGATGTGTTCATTAATGCTGGGTTTCTAACAATAAGTCTAAAATATTTCTGTTGAATCTGCCTCCATTAAAAAGGTGTTCTTCAAAGCTGGACTGCTGGGTCAGCTAGAAGAGATGCGAGATGACCGGCTAGCACTCATCATTACTGGTATTCAAGCCCGGTCACGAGGTCTTCTGGCAAGAATTGAATTCCAGAAGATTGTTGAACGCAGGTAAATATGTCAAATGAATTATATTCACGAACTTTACTTTGGTAAAAACGGCATTAAAATATGACAATGTCATCCACAGAGATGCGCTGCTTGTGATCCAGTGGAATATCCGTGCCTTCATGGGGGTCAAGAATTGGCCCTGGATGAAAATGTACTTTAAAATCAAGCCTCTGCTGAAGTCAGCAGAGACTGAGAAGGAGATGGCCAACATGAAGGAAGAGTTTGCCAAACTGAAAGAGGCTTATGCAAAATCCGAGGCCCGTAGGAAGGAACTGGAAGAAAAAATGGTTTCCCTTCTCCAAGAGAAGAATGACCTGCAGCTCCAAGTTCAGGCTGTAGGTTTATAATCTGTCACTGTCAATAATACAAAATATATCAACATTTAACAAAGACTGTTGTGGTGTAAAGCTGTGTCTTTTTCGCAACAGGAGCAAGACAATCTTTGTGACGCTGAAGAAAGATGTGAGGGGCTGATCAAGAGCAAGATTCAGCTGGAGGCAAAAATGAAGGAGGTGACTGAAAGGCTGGAGGATGAGGAGGAGATGAACGCTGAACTGACTGCTAAGAAGAGGAAGCTGGAGGATGAGTGCTCTGAGTTAAAGAAAGACATTGATGACTTAGAGTTAACTCTGGCTAAAGTGGAAAAAGAGAAGCATGCCACTGAGAACAAGGTACTACAAACAATAAACACAGTAAAAGTATTATGTCCAAATATGTTCTTTTTTTGTGAGCTCTTTCACAAAAAAATGTCTTTGGACCACAGGTAAAGAACCTGACTGAGGAGATGGCAGCTCTGGATGAAATCATTGCCAAGTTAACCAAGGAAAAGAAAGCCTTACAGGAGGCTCATCAGCAAACACTGGATGATCTGCAGAGTGAAGAAGACAAAGTCAACACTCTGACCAAGGCCAAAGTCAAGCTGGAGCAACAAGTGGATGATGTGAGAATGTAGTGAATGACTGTGTGATGGCATAGTTTAAAGTCTATCTCATAATAATGTATAAAGTATAATAAAGTATATTGAATGAACTCAATCATCCACAGCTTGAAGGATCCCTAGAGCAGGAGAAGAAAATACGAATGGATCTTGAGAGAGCAAAGCGAAAGCTTGAAGGAGACCTGAAGTTAGCCCATGAGACTATCATGGACCTGGAAAACGATAAACAGCAACTCGAAGAGCGGCTGAAAAAGTAGGAAATCCATTCATATATACTAAACAAAATGTCAGCTGCAACAGTTAACTGTTTTTTTAATCCACAGAAAAGATTTTGAAATCAACCAACTCAATGGCAAAATAGAGGATGAACAAGCAATGAGTGCCCAGCTCCAGAAAAAATTGAAGGAGCTGCAGGTACTGTTTCGATAATAAGAGAGATTTTAATGGATATTGTCTATCCAGTAGCCATGTCATTTAAAAATAAATTTGGTTCTGGTCTAGGCTCGCATTGAAGAACTGGAGGAAGAGCTCGAGGCAGAGCGAGCTGCTCGAGCCAAGGTGGAGAAGCAGAGAGCAGACTTTGCCAGAGAGCTGGAGGAGATCAGTGAGAGGCTGGAGGAGGCTGGTGGAGCAACTGCTTCCCAGATTGAGATGAACAAGAAGAGGGAGGCCGAGTTCCAGAAACTGCGCAGAGACCTTGAAGAGGCTACTCTGCAGCATGAAGCCACTGCTGCCACACTCAGGAAGAAACAAGCTGACAGTGTCGCTGACCTGGGAGAGCAGATCGACAACCTGCAGAGAGTCAAGCAGAAACTGGAGAAGGAAAAGAGCGAGCTCAGACTGGAGCTGGATGATGTGGTCTCCAATATGGAACATATTGTGAAGACAAAGGTAAAATACTTGTTCGACTCATGCTGTGTAAACATTTCTACCAAAAAAGGTTTGAGTTTACACCTCTCTTGTGAGCCACGTGTGATGTTTTCTTCTCTTTTCAGAATAATTTGGAAAAAATGTGCAGGTCTCTGGAAGATCAGATGAATGAATATAAAACAAAAGCAGAAGAAGGACATCGCGCCATCAATGACTTCACTATGCAGAAAGCAAAGCTTCAAACTGAAAATGGTTTGTATTCGATTTTAACTGAATAAGCGTTATATTTTAGTGTTTTCATTTCATCCTTTCTTCAAAATTAGGTGAACTTTTAAGGCAACTTGAGGAAAAGGAATCTTTGGTGTCTCAGCTCACCAGAGGAAAACAGTCCTACACTCAACAAATTGAAGACCTTAAAAGGCAACTGGAGGAAGAAGTCAAGGTAGCAAAAGAACTTATTACAACCTTGTGGTGCAGAGTAAATGAACATGAGAGGAATTCATTTGTAATTCATTTGTAGGCCAAGAATGCTTTAGCCCATGCAGTGCAGTCTGCTCGCCACGACTGTGACCTGCTCAGAGAGCAGTATGAGGAGGAGCAGGAGGCCAAGACTGAACTGCAGCGTAGCATGTAAGAAGAAGATGGAGGGAGACCTCAATGAGATGGAGATCCAGCTGAGTCAAGCCAACAGGCAGGCAGCTGAGGCCCAGAAACAACTTAAATCTGTTCATGCACATCTAAAGGTATGCACACGTCAATGAAAAACAAGCATCTTTGATGCTTTTATACAATTTTTTTGACGATACATGTCCAAATTCACAGGATGCTCAGCTTCAGCTTGATGAGTCTATGCGAGCTAATGATGACATGAAGGAAAACATAGCCATTGTGGAGAGACGTAACACCCTGCTCCAGGCTGAGGTGGAAGAACTGAGGGCTGCTATGGAGCAAACTGAGAGAAGTCGCAAACTTGCTGAGCAAGAGCTGCTGGATGTTAGTGAGAGGGTGCAGCTACTGCACTCACAGGTAAAACACAGTGGCCATATATATATATATATATATATATATATATTGCATGTTTGTTGCAAATAAGTCTATTGAAACAGGTCCAATATGTATGTGACACTAGAATACCAGCCTCATAAATCAGAAAAAGAAGCTGGAGGCTGATACGTCCCAGCTTCAGACAGAAGTAGAAGATGCAGTGCAGGAGTGCAGAAACGCTGAAGAGAAGGCCAAGAAGGCCATCACTGATGCTGCCATGATGGCAGAGGAGCTGAAGAAAGAGCAGGACACCAGCGCTCACCTGGAGCGTATGAAGAAGAACATGGAGCAAACCATCAAAGACCTGCAGCACCGTCTGGATGAAGCTGAACAGATCGCCCTAAAGGGAGGCAAGAAGCAGGTGCAGAAGCTGGAGGCCAGGGTAAGAATCAACCATTACCAGAAATGGACATGGTATCTAACCACATCCATTTTTCTCACAATAAATAAATACATTTAATAAAAAGGTTAAGTTATAAAAGTGAGGTGAGACACTGGACTCTGACAGGCTGCAACAGTCTCGATAATTTCATATTGTTCACTCAATCCAGAAGTCAATATTTAAAAAACTGACACTCCACTCTTCATGTTTTTTCTTCACCAGATCAAAGAACTAGAAAATGAACTTGAAGTTGAACAAAGAAAGGCCAGCGATTCTATTAAGGGAATACGTAAATATGAGCGGCGAATCAAAGAGTTGACCTATCAGGTAAGTTTAAGTGCTTTGATTTGACTTTGTGCAATACCGAGAGACTAATCACATCTTCGTTTTCAGACAGAGGAGGATCGGAAGAATCTTGCCCGTCTGCAAGATCTGGTAGACAAGCTGCAGCTTAAGGTCAAGGCTTACAAGAGAACTGCAGAGGAGGCTGTAAGTAGTCACTCTTTTGGTGTGTGTACATGAGCTCTTTTATTATTACTGACTAGGATGTCATGTGTCTGCTTTACAGGAGGAACAGGCCAACAGTCACCTTACCAAGTTCCGCAAGATCCAGCATGAGCTTGATGAAGCGGAAGAGAGAGCTGACATTGCCGAGTCTCAAGTCAACAAGCTGCGTGCTAAGAGCCGCGATGTGGGATCAAAGGTCAGCTATTATTTTTGTACTAGGGGATACTACATGTGTCTTTTGTGGGATGTTTAGGGAGCATAGCGTAATGCTGCTAGTCCAATCTATAAGAATTAAAAAAATATTAATAATTTATAGGAAAATACTAGAAATTACAGTTTATATTTGGGCCAGTATTACTACCAGAGGATACTCAAGTAAAATAATAAATGTAGGACAGTGTGTGTGTTTACATTATGTAAAACAAACATATAAATAACCAAGAGTTGTGTTAACTTTTCTTCCTCTTTCTTCAGAAAGGACACGATGAAGAGTAGAGCTTGTGGACTGGAGTCTTGTTTCTGAGGCGTCTCATGTCTCCTTATGCATGCCGACTGTTCAGTAGAATAAAATGAATCTGCATCTCACTTTGTGTCCTGTCCTTCTTCTCGTAACCTAGTTTTAGCAGGTATGCGATTTAGTTACATTCAGCATGATACGTTTAGTCAGTTAGTCATTACTGTTTCATGTTGCAAGTAAGGTGCATTGACTATTTCAAATTGCTGAGCTGACATCGCTTACATCCATACATTTCTTAAACTAACTCTTTGTCTGTTAAAACAAATACATGAAAAACAGATTGACAAACTTTGCATTAAGATCAGGTTTTATCTTGCAATAGCTTGGAATAGTTATCGTTGCACATTAATGTGCACGGGGCTGCAACTAACAGTTATTTTCATACTGTTTTTGATGAATGTGTAGATTATTTTCTCGATTATTTGCGTAACTGTTTGGTCCATAAAATGTCACAAAGTGTTGAAAAAGTTTGATCAGTGTTTGCCGACCCTGGAAATGATGATGTTCTGTCCTCAATCCAAAATGATACAGTTTTAATGATTCCTTTGTTATATGGTGCAAAGACTCTAGAAAATATTTACATTTAAGAATCTTAAAAAGTCAAACATTTTAACTGTAAATAAAAACAACAATAAATAAAATTAGTTGGCGATTAATTTAGTAATCGGTTAATTGTTGCAGCTCTAGTCACAAGTATACTGCATTGTACTTGTAACTGTGGTTGTGATTCAACATCACTGCAGGGGATGAAAGGTTTGAACACTAGAGGTCAGCAATGCATTATGTTTCTATTATAGGATACAGACCATATACTGTTGAGTCGTTTAAGTATTTGTGAGCTGCCACCTCTCTTATGGATGACCAACTGCTTTCGCACACCTTTAAAACCTAATGTCATTGGATACTTTTGGAAGTTTGGAATAGTTCAGAGCAAGTAGTTCATGAACTGACCCAGTCAGAAAGCTAATTTTTTAATTATTTTTCAATAAGGAGTATTTTAAACATATGTTCACATTGTTCATCCATGAATAAAGATATAAATTGTATCACATGCGAACACATAATCATGCCATCAATTAATTCTCTCAGACTTACCTGTTGTAACAAGGTCATTCTGTTTTTCCACTCAGTCTGTCACCGCTTCAGATTTTAACCCTATTTTACTGTATTTGGAAAGGAAAAGAAAAACAAAAAAATATTAAGGGAACTGTGAACAGAGGTGTTCCTTTAACTGGAGTGCTAAGAAAATGATGTATTAAAGGCATACACACTTGAAATTCAATATAAAACACTTACAACTAAAACTACTATTAGTGAAAATAATGCTTTTGGCAGATAAGTGCAGAGAAACTTTAAAAATCACTATTCCCCATCATTTTGAATCTGTTAATAGGAAACAAATAGAATGACAGACAGGTTTATAATGCAAATTTTTTATCCAACTTTTCTCTAGCAGAAGATACATGGCACAGTTGGAGTAATTACACAATACAGCATCTCTTCATTGTCTCCTGTTCACTTGTTGAACCTGACATACAGGAGCACATAGTACTGCACGACTTAATGCTTATGACATAAAATCTTTCACAAAATACATTATTTTTTTTGCAAGATTTATTAAAGTATGACTTCAAGACCTACCTTATTGCCCTGTGGGTCAATGTTCAGTCTTCTTGAGCAGAGAAACGTAAAAGTCTGCTAGAACTGGGTGCAAACGCACCAGCCACTGACTAACTCATTGCCTGAATGGAAGCCAGGAGAAATAGCAAGACAAGACAAGGACACATGGAGGCTGGGTTACAACACTTAGCACCTCCTCAAGTGACCTTCAGAAATTAACACGCATTCTAACAATAGCAGCCTCTGCCAGCTCAGATTTCTGACTTGAGAGAGGCCAAGGTGCTTCACACCATCCCTTGAGTGTCACGTGCGATTGCACAAGTCGGAGGTACAAGGACCAACAACAGCTGGGAATGGGGCCTCTGATGATGCTTGGAATAGGTTACAGCTAAGTAAAGGAAGGAGTTTAGAATCTTGGTATGAAGGCAAAAACACTATCCTGCTTGTTTTTTTTTTTTTATCCCAAATGTATGAATGGCAATGAAGAGAATGTCCTAATGTTTCCCAGGCCAATAAGGTTCACTGAGGTGCTGGCATTTCAGGGCCTGCGTGGTCTATAGCACTCTTTAGTATTTATCATGAAGGCCACCAATTTACAACAAATATCCAGGATTCAACTCACAAGTTTTTTTGAGTACTTCCTGTTTCAGCACTATGACCCTCTTGCCCAGTCCAACTTTCTATTAAAATATCTATTACAAGTGCACATTAGGGGGAATATCCATTTCCTTATATAAATGAGAACAGATCTACATTATAAAGCTCCTTCAAATCATCAACAGACCTGTGTAGTAGATGTATATATGTTCAGGTAGCAATTCCTTTACTGACATTCATATTGTCTGAGACCTATACATGGATGTTGTCTGTATAAAAGGCAGATAATATAGTGTTATTTAGTGTCTCTTTAATGTAACTATTCCAAGAGGTTTTGTGCTGTACGGAAGACATTTTTGTGCAAATATGTTTTATGTAGCTTCAAGTTCATAACTTTCCAAACAACTATCTTGAGAAGTTATACATACATGTAACACAGTAAAAACACTACACATTTTGAAATCCTACAAACTTACTAGACACCTCTCTTTCATTCTGTGAGGTCTGTGAAATGTCTAAAATTGCAATGTGGTTTTCAATATGTGAGCAACTGTTCAATGTTCACTTTAGGGCTGAAACTAATTTGATACTCAATTAATCGGTTTGAGTATTTTTTTAATTAATAATTAAATAATAATAATAATAATAATAATAATAATAATAATAATAATAATAATAATAATACATTAAATTAAAATAATAATTAAAACAGGTGTTCTGATTTTTCAGCTTCTTATATGTTTATTATCTCCACATAACGAAGAAATTATGAAAACCTAATGATTTTGGTTTGTGGACAAAACTAGACATTTTCAGAACATCATACTTTTGGTAAAAAAGTTAACATTTTACCGATCAAACAAGCACTAGATCATATGTGTCAAACTCAAGGCCCGCGGGCCATATCCGGCCCATAATACAATTATATCCGGCCCGCGAGATCATTTTACTTTGATCTATTATTATTGTTATTAATGGCCCGGCGATACGAAGCGCTGATGACACACAAACTACAGATCCCATAATGCAGCGCAACAGCTGCCTGGCCGAACGTCAGGTTACCTGGGAACATTCCCGCACAGCTAGCCGTCTTCATCCGTGGAGTGGACTCCGATTTGAGCGTTACAGAGGAAATATTGGACATTAAAGCGATTCACGGGACGACGACAGGAAAGGACATGTTTGAAAACGTGTGTCAAAGTGTGACCGACGTGAAACGGCCCTGGGGCAAACGTGTGGGACTTACAAGAGACGGAGCAAGTGTACTGGTGAGTTGACAGCATATGACTGCAACATACACCAGCAAACGCTGTGCGGTAAAGTGTTGAAAATGGAACATTTAATGAGCAAACCGCAAACTTTATCCGAGCTAAAGGTTTGAACCACCGGCAATATCCGTCTTTTATGCGAGAAACAGAGAGTCAGAGTTTGCCCGCATCCCTTATCATACGGAGGTGCGTTGGCTGAGTCAAGGAAAAGATTCTCACTAGAGTTTTTGACAAGGAAATGTGTCAGTTCATGGACAAGAAAAGGAAAAGAATCCACAGTCTTGCGGGACGAGAAGTGGAAATGTGAGTTGGCGTTTCTGGCTGACATAAGAGCTCATCTCAGCGCCTTGAACCTTCAGCTCCAGGGACGTGACCACATGATCACGTGACCACATGATCACTGACATGTATGATGCGGTGAAGGCATTTCAAGTTCATTTTTTCATGTTTTTTTTTTTTTTTTTTTTTTGTGCAGCATGTTCATAGTTGTAACTTTTATAATTTTGACAAGAGATATTTTTATAGAGAGCAAAGTATTTTAAGTTATATAAAGTTTAAGTTTATTTATTGAGGAATAATAATCAAAAAAACTTTTTACCTACTTTTAGTGTAATCAATACATGTTTATCCAATTGAGTTTGAAACCCCTGCACTAAATTAATCGATTTAATAATGACTAATTCAGTCTTAAATGTTTTAAGGGTATGGGCAAAGTCATTAAAGATTAAAACAGAATCATCTTGTGTAAATGTGACATTTTAAAACAAAATATGTGTGTGCATTATGCATTCATGTTGCATTTTCTGAGAGTGGAAGGTTTCTCTTTGGGACTGGGCAGTCCCAAAGATGCCCAGTAAATGTGTGGCTGTTCACCGCTACTGATCACCTGTTGCTGCTCCTCTCCGTGGATTTCCGTCAAATCAGCCGCTCCTAATTGTGAAGTGCGCCGAATTTCTCTCCTTTACGGTACGACTGCTGAAACGGTTTCAAAATAAAATTCTAAAACAAAAAACAATGTACTAAAAAGAAAAATGTTAAATTGTATGTGAACATATATATTATATATTATATATATGTGTGTGAAATGTAAAACAACTATGTCAAAGAAAACAAATATCAAAGTACTTGATATTACTTGTGTATATAATATAGGAGGTACTGGTTTTTGTTGCCAAAAAAGTGAAATTTGACCCTTACTCTAACACCGAAAGTTCAAACTAAAAGTACTTGATATTATGTGTGCATAAAGTATAAAAGGTACTGAGTCTAATGAAAGTGAAATCATGAACTGCTAATAAAAAATTATGGATTTTATAACACTTCAAAGATGGCTGACTTACATCATTTTGTGACTGAAATATGAACTTTGACCCTGGATTACTCCAAAGGTACACAGCTAAAGTACTTGATATTATGAGTGCATAAAGTATAAGAGGTACTGAGTCTAATGAAAATGTAATCATAAACTAATATTAAAAATTATGGATTTTATAACACTTCAAAGATGG